>JAOVVI020005966.1:3038-16009 GCA_028571085.2 Nepenthes alata
AAAAAGATAATATTCTACAAAATAACACTGTATAAAAAAAATAACGCAAAAAAGACTGATTGTTAGAGATTAGCGTGAACTTGTTAAACTTCTCTAACAAACGTTAAATTGACTCTTAGTGATTAAAGGTAGCTTGGCTTATATCATATGATAATCATCTAGCTATAAATTTGACAGGTTATGTGTTGACATCTGTCTTCTTTAATTTAGTTTTCATCTCTATGATATAGGCTTTACTCGGATGTGAGGTCTCATTTGGAGTATGGTTTGACTAAAGCTTAAATTACATTTCAATAATATAATTCAAATATCGAGTTAGATCTAAATTTTTTTGTTTGAATTACATAAAATAAATCTCTTATGAAATCATTGCTATATTATAGAAAGGTTATCAATATTCATCAACAATGATTATTTGAGTTTCTATGAATCAATTTTGTTTCTAATATTCTATCAGATTTTATTTTATTTAGATTTGATTATTTTAATTTTAATTATTTTATATTTTTTATCATTTCGATATTAGTCATTCAAAATGAATAATTTATAACGATTTAATTTGTATAAGGATTTATGATAACGTGAGGGTGAAAAGCTAATCAAAAATTAGATGTAAGCATATAATGTAGCTTAAACAACCACGAAAGCGAAATAAATGATCGCGTTTTATACCTCTCGTCATTTGCTTGCTATATTTTTGAGTTTTGAGATCTGGACCGGCTTTAAACTTCTGGACACGTCTTACTCTTCTAGATGGTGTATTGTATAAGTGGGGTGCTAGGGACAAAGCCATAATGCTTAATTTATAAGGCAAATCCATCAAATGTCTTAATCGATCGTTATTTTGATCAACCGTCTGAGATTGATGAGCACGTTAATGGAAGAGTTATCATCACTTAAATAGACCACTAATATTTCAACAATCAATGAAATGGAACGTAAGAAGGAGATCCGGTGCCGAGGAAGATGAAACGAAGGGAAAAAGCAATTGGCTGAACCGGCTCAAAATCGGCTTGAAGAAACCGTTTGGCAAGCGGCTCGGCTCGGCTCGACTGCTGAAGCCTACATTAGAAAACTTGGATCAATATTAAAAAAAGAAAAGAAAAGGCACACATTGATATTCATCATACGCTTTCTTTTACAAAACATTTTCAAAGCATTACCTCACTTCCAAGCCAAACTTGCCAGTCCAATTCTTTTATACCTTTCTGCCATCTTTGCATTTCTTGCAAATCTTAACATGCCACCGAAGTAATAGCATAGTTAGAGCCAGTCTATTTTGTATATTTTTAGGGATCAATATTTTATCCAAATAAATTAAATATTTATAATTATAACAATATATTTTATTATCTTAATGGGTGAAGTTATCATAATAAGATTTTTAAAAAGAGATTCATTTGGATATTGATAATTAAGAATTTAACAAAAACTCCATTCTTTATGCATTGAGATATTGAGTACATAATAGACTTCAAAATATAAGAAATACAAAAAAGAATATTTCATAGAATGACCTCCAAGGGCAAGCAACCTTCTTTCCTCATTCTTCATCCAACTATTGTGAACACATTATGCCTGCAATCAAGTTCCATTGCCGAAGTCCTCTCTTCCCCTTCTAATCTGTGAAAACCTCTACAATTTTGTGACTCTCTCTCTCTCTTAATTATATATTATTGACCTTACCTAACATTCTAATGGTACTGAAAAAATTTGGAAGAAGTGTCACAAGACTAGTGACTAGACCATTCAAAAAACCCCGTAAACCGTGTAAACCCCCTTCACCTCCTCGTTCTCCTCCACCTTCATCGTTTTCGCCGTTGCCTGAACCGCCAGAAACCATGACAACGCCGCCGCCCAGAAGACAACCAACCTTGCCGTTTCGCTTCCCAGTAGCGGATTCCAGTGTCGTCCCTGACCCTTCACCCTTCTTCTCTCCCAACCTCCTTTCGACCCCTCTCCCCACCAATTCTTTTTTCCAAAACCTTGTCCTAAAAAATGGAGATCAACCTGAATACATTCATCCCTATCTCATCAAATTATCCGCCTCCTCTCTCAGTCTCTCCTACCCATTTCGCTTCGCGAACTCTTCTTTCATATACCAGGTTTTCAATCCTGATTTGACTATTTCTTCATCAGATGACGACAAATCGGATTCACAATCTTCTCACATTATCTCTTCCTTCAGCGATCTCAGCGTGACTGTGGACCTTCCATCATCAAATCTCAGGTTCTTTCTCGTCAGGGGGAGTCCGTTTATTACCGGCAATGTCTCCAAAGGTGCGACCGCTAGCCTTAAAATATCTACAATTCATGCAATTATTTCGTTTTCTTCTAATAGTTCCTTGACCAAGTACACAATTAAGCTTAATAACAATCAAACTTGGATTATCTATGCATCTTCTTCTGTGCAATTGAGTCATGACATTTCTATTATTACTTCGGGTCCATTTTCGGGAATAATTCGCTTTGCTGTTTTGCCCGATTCGGATTGGAAGAATGAGGCCATCCTCGATCAATTTAGTTCTTGTTATCCGGTGGGCGGTGATGCTGTGTTTACAAAGCCATTTGGGTTGGAGTATAGATGGGAAAAGAAGGGGTGGGGTGATTTGCTAATGATTGCTCATCCTCTACATCTTCGCCTTTTATCGAAAGATGGTGGGGGCCTCACGGTTTTGGATGAATTTAGGTACAAGAGCATTGATGGCTATCTTGTGGGTGTTGTTGGGGATACATGGTCATTGAATACAAAACCAGTTTCGATCACTTGGCATTCAATCAGGGGTATTAAAGAACAATCATATCCTGAAATTATTTCTGCCCTTTGTAAAGATGTCGAGGCTTTAGATTCGACTTCAATTTCAACAACATCTTCCTATTTTTATGGGAAATTGATTGCTAGAGCAGCGAGATTGGCGTTAATTGCTGAAGAGGTATACAATCCTGACGCAATCCCAGCAGTCAAGAGGTTTCTGAAGGATGCAATTGAGCCATGGTTAGACGGCAACTTCGAGGGGAACGGTTTTCTCTACGATGGGAAATGGGGTGGATTTATAACCAAACAAGGGTCATCAGATTCAGGAGCAGATTTTGGGTTTGGAGTGTATAACGATCACCATTATCACCTGGGCTACTTCCTTTACGCGATTGCCGTGCTTGCTAAGATTGATCCTTCATGGGGAAGGAAGTATAGGCCTGAAGCATATTCTCTAATGGCAGATTTCATGAACTTAAGTAAGCGAGCAAATGCAAGCTACACCAGGCTGAGATGTTTTGACCTGTATAAATTGCATTCTTGGGCTGGAGGGCTCACAGAATTCGCTGATGGCCGTAATCAAGAGAGCTCAAGTGAGGCAGTGAACGCATACTATTCTGCGGCTCTGATGGGACTTGCTTATGGAGATACCCATCTGGTTTCCGTGGGCTCAACTCTTGCTGCGATGGAGATTCAAGCTGCTCAAACATGGTGGCAAGTGAGAGAAGGAGACAACATGTATGAGGATGAGTTCAGTAGAGAGAATAAGGTGGTGGGTGTTCTATGGGCTAACAAGAGGGACAGCGGTCTTTGGTTTGCGCCACCTGATTGGAAGGAGTGTAGGTTAGGAATTCAAGTTCTTCCAATAACTCCGATCACTGAGATATTGTTTCCTGATGCCGTTTTTGTGAGAGAGCTCGTGAACTGGGCATTGCCAACTTTGGGAAGAGACGGGGTGGGAGAAGGTTGGAAGGGATTCGTCTATGCATTGGAAGGGATTTGGGACAGAGAGAGTGCGTTGGAGAAGATCAGAAATCTCCAAGGATTTGATGATGGCAATTCACTTTCGAATCTTCTATGGTGGATTCACAGTAGAGGCGATGAAGAAGACGAAGAGGGACTTGGAGGATGGGATGGATATAGTTGGTTTCGCCACTACTGTCACTGAGTTATTGAGAATGGGATCAAAAATCATGGCTAGATCAACTCTGAAACTTACAGGTGTGAATTAGTATTTGTTGATCAATTTGGTCTTTTTACATGGTTGAATTGCTTTGTGGCTTTGTCTGTATTTTATGTGCATTCAGCTGTAACATAATGCATTTAGCTGAAATATAAGAGGAAGCTGATGCAGAACAAAATATGAAATGAACTACTAAAAATTTAAAAACAAGTAGCAACAATAAAAAGAAAAAATTAGATGACATAACTTCTGTAGTATAAGATAGAGTGTTTGATTTACCCAACTAAAAAAATCACTCATTTTTGGATAATCTCTTAGAAAATCTTTACTCACTAATAGAAAAATATAAATTCTAAAAATCTGTTTAAAAATTCACTCACCTAAATATTAGGAATTAGTTATAAACAAATGGCCACATACAACCTCACATTCTATATGAAAAGTCCAATTTCTATATGGCCGGGCACGAATGAACCTAGTTTGCCCTCTTTGTGAGGGTTTGGGTTCGGCAAAATTGCGAAATTTCGTATTGGGTTGGGGTTGGGTTTGAGTTTCCTATGTCAGAACCCATACCCAAATAAAAAAAATATATATATATTTACTAATGTCTTGAATCCGTATTTTTGTATAATTATTTTTTATCATATGACAGTAGGTGATGTATATTTAAAACACATTTTAATTGAAAAATTATATTTATATTAGGGTGTAGGATATAAAATTATTTTTAAATCTTTTAAATTTTGATGATAAATATGTATATTTTTTTTGTGATATACATTTGGGCTGGAAAAATTACAAATTATGGGCCTGACATTCTGTAAAAAACTGCAGCAACAAGAATATTTTCATTTTTTGTTTCATTCATTCTTTTAATTTTTTAAAATCATTTATTTATAACTTTTATTTATTAAAAATTTATAATTTATAAAAAAAATAATGCTAAATCTATCATATGTTAATGGACTTTTATTCTACAACTTGAGTGTTGTTTTAGGTGTATCATATGATTTAAATTGTTGTTAACTTAGTAATAGTTTATTGAAATAATATTAGGAAGAACAAAAGTTGAGTGTAAAGTTTGCCTTACAAAAAATGAAAAATATTTATGATATTTTTTCCTAATAATTCCTCAGGATTTTTCAATAATAATTTTCATATTTTTATAGTGATTTCCAATATGAAAGCATAATAATACAAGAGAGCAAGTGTTGCATCAGTAGATATGATTAATTATTAAAAATTAGTTATTTTTTTCAAAAAAAATAATAATAAATTCCAAGCAAAAATGTCCTTCATGCTAAGCTCACCTTTTTCCTTGGGTCTACAGACATTGATCCAAGCAACTTTGGAAGATTCCTTGTATGAATCAGCCTCATGCCAAAGGAAACATCTCGGCATATCGTAGTGATAGTTTTAGGAAAGCACTTAGGGAGAATGAAACGGGAGGCCCAACACACATGCAAGTTAGAAAGAATAGAGATAACAAGTTGGTCTTTAATCGTAATAGAAGATCATCTATTCCTTCATGAGCCAATATGAGAGGAGAAATGATCGGTGAGCACACAGCAGTCCATGAAGGATAATATGGTCGCAATCAATGGGACTCCAGATAATGAATAGGAAGATACCGTGCTTGAATCCATTAACTGAGCTGATAAGTTGAGCACAGCCAGGTATATTCGATCAAAGGAAGCATGTGCTCATAGATTCTTAGGTGAAGGCTAGAGGAGTTACGCAGACAAGATATGAAGGTATCAACAAATGATCAGTGCCTGAAAAGATGAGGAGGTCATCTACAAAAGCAATCATTAATGTCTTAGATTTCTTGCATTTATAATGATAGGTGAAGGTAGAGTTCTGAGAGACATAGTAAAAGTTAATAGTGTGGAGTATTTCCATACAAAGAACAAAGGTGTAAGGGGAGATCGGTTCGCCCTGACAAAGATCCTCACACCCCTTGAAGAAACAGAGAGCCTAGCCGTCAAAAGAGATGAAGAAGGAAGGAGTGGTGGTGTATTGTTTGATGCAGCCTACGAAGATGGCTGGGAAGCCCATGAGTTAAAGGGTTGCCGATGCAAAACCCCATTCCATTGAGTCAAAAACTTTCATTAAGTGAACTTTGAATGTATATTGAGAAGGTCCTTGGTTAGGGTGATATTTGTGGAGTAATTCTTGAGAAATGAGGATATTATCATTAATCTGCCTATGTTTGATGAAAGCCAACTGACATGCATCTGCAAAGGATGGTTTACCATCTTTAAGCCTATTAGCAAAGATTTCGGTGATAATTTTGTACAAAATGTTGCAGCAAGGGAAAGGGTGAAAACCTAATACTTTTCTAGGCGAAGCGACCTTAGGGAAAAGATATACAAGGGCAGTGTTAAATCTCCCTGAAGAGATCGCTGTGCCGAGAGAAATCAATGACTATGTTTGAGGTTTACTCTCCAACGACATCCCTAGATGCTCTGAAGAATCGAGCAGTGAAGCCATCTAGACCTGGGGCCTTGGTGTCCCCCTTGCTAAATAGAATATCGTGAATCTCGTCAACAGAGGGGATAGCAATCAAGAATGGTAAGAGAGAGGTCAAAACCGTTTTAGAGATAAACAGTCCTAGCTCCTCCAAATTGAAATGGTACCTGATGGACGGCTCATCCCGGAGACTCTGAAAGTAGGAGGGAATAACCTATTGGGTTATATGCACAGAAGAGCTGTGGGAGCCATCCTGTTTGGGAAGCGAGCAAATGCAGATCCTATATTACCTAGCTTTGGGAGAATGGAAGAAGAATTTCGACCAGCAATCACCATCCGATAACAATCTGATCTTCGCCTTTTTCCTGATCGTCTCATTTCATATGCAGGGAGTTGACCTAGCAAATCCTGGCTAGATTTTATGCTCAAATGAGGTGATCCTAAAGGGGGGTCAAGTTGGAGAGCCAATTGGGCAAACTCCAAGTCTACCAGTGCCATACGAACAGCAAGGGCGAGGCCACCCACTTCCAAGTTAAGGTTCTTCATGGCAATCTTAGTCGATTTTAGCCCGAAGATAACAGAAAAATGGGAATACCAGCAACATGAGGAGACTGAGCGCCATGGACACAGTATCCTTAAATTGAGGGATGAGGAAGTGATTGAATTTAAAGGAGCCTCCTTTCCACCCAACGCTACGATTAGGGATGAGTAAATAAGGAGAGTAGTCTAACATTCGGGCTTTGCCAAATGAAGCCTTGAAAGAAGAGTGGTACGAGAGCTAAGATTCATTAGCCATGACCGTATCAAGCTTCTTGTAAATGCTCCCTCGATTGCATCAAGTGAAGAATCGATTATCAAAGTTGAGGTCTACAAGACCACGTGAGTTCTAGCAATGGTTAAACTTACAGATTGGGTTCGATAACAAATTACTATTTGAGATTTTCAAGCTTGATTTGACTACGTTAAAATTACACAGAACAATCCAAATTGATAATCTCAATCAAGAAGATCAAGACGATTCCATACTAATATTTTAGTAATATCTGAATTAGATCTATGGACAAATGAGATCAAAAATACCCAAACAGAGTTTACCTTTATAACTCTATGGACCTCACCCATGATGTAATCTGCTTCCTTCAAAGTGTGGAATTTAAGATATGGGGTTGAATATGCTCGACGATACATTTTTCTATCCACAATATAATACCAACCTGCAGTCTTTTCTATGCATTTGGCATCCTCAGGACTCTTCGGTAGAATTCCATCAGTCAAATATTTCTAGTATGGGGTCATCTAATTCTCGTGATGTATAACCTGCAGAACTTCTTGCTCATATTCCTTAATACTTGGAGTCTCCAAAATTTCTCATAAACATCTTAAATATTGCTCAAAATTTTCAATGGCTGCAGCCCTGGCTAGTTGGTCAGCTTTTTCATTGTCTGCGTGGGAAATGTGAACTATCTCCAATTTTGTCAAAATCTTACTCCATAATTTTTACTTTTGCCAAGTAGTTTTTAAGTAAGGAACTGGCTACGTTAAAGTTTTCATGAATTTGGTTCACGATCAGTTTTGAGTCGCTGTACACAATTACATGCTTTGCTCTCTGGCCAGTCTGAGCCCAGCCAGCAAAGCTTCATACTCAGCCACGTTGTTAGTGGTTGAGAATCTAAGCCTTAAGGAATAAGTGATCTCTTTTCCATCAAAAGTCTCCATGACTATTTTGGCTCTACTCCCGAATTGTGTTGATGGCCTGTCAACACGTAAAGTCCAACAGGGCAGTTTAACTGCCTGGAAGATGCCTTCATCTCTAACAAAAGTGGCCAGAGTTTGGGTCGTGATTTCAACGATGAAATCTGCCAATGCCTGACCTTTGATCGTCGGCCTTGATCTGAACTCAATGTGAAACTCATCCAATTATATTTCCCACTTTATTAATCTTTCAGACAAATCAGGCCTTTGTAACATTGCTTTTAAAGGCTGGTCAGTAAGGACAATTATCCTGTAAGCCTGAAAATATGGCCGTAATTTTCATGCTGAATGAACAAGTGCCAATGTCATTCTCTTTGTGTGTGAGTAACGAGTCTCAGTGTCTGCCAATATCTTACTGACGTAGTATACTGGCCGTTGTACACCTGATTGTTCTTGGATTAAAACCAAACTCAGCGCGGTCTCTGAAACGATCAAG
Source organism: Nepenthes alata (assembly GCA_028571085.2). Lineage (NCBI taxonomy): Eukaryota > Viridiplantae > Streptophyta > Magnoliopsida > Caryophyllales > Nepenthaceae > Nepenthes > Nepenthes alata. Next base: position 11,637 of record JAOVVI020005966.1, read on the forward strand.
TACAAATATAAATCTTCATTTTGCTTTGGTAAAGTCAATAGAGGAGGACTAGATAAATAATCATTCAATTTCTTGAAAGCAGTCTACCAGTCAGCTGTTCGGATAAAACCATTTACTTTCATACCCCTTAAAGCATTAAAGAAGGGGAGGTATTTCTCCGCTAACTTGGCGAGGAAGCGAGATAGAGTTATAAGCCTTCCAGTTAATCTCTGGACATCTTTCACTGTTACTGGTTGTGCCATATCTATTATGGCCTTAATTTTCTCATGATTAGCTTTGATCCCACACTTGGAGACTATGAAGTCCATGAAATTTTTGAAGGTTACTCTAAAACTTAGTCAGGTTCAATTTCATTTGATGTTTTCAGGGTGCCTCAAAAGTTTCCTTCAAATCTTAAATGTGGTCACAGGTGACCTTATTTTTCACAAGCATATCATCTACATATACCTCCATATTTCTGCCAATTTGAGCATTGAATATTTTATTTACCAGCCTCTAATAAGTGGGTCTCGTATTTTTGAGACCAAAAGGTATCACTTTATAATAATATGTGCCTTAGTCAGTCATGAAGGAGGCATACTCATCATTTTTTTGGCTCATCCTGATTTGATTGTATCAAGAATAAGCATCCATAAAGCTTAATAATTAGTACCCGATTGTAGAGTCCACTAGGGTATCTATTATGGGTAGCAAATAACTGTCCTTAGGATAGGCCTTATTCAAATTAGTGAAATCCACGCACATCTTTTATTTTTTATTACTTTTCTTCATAAGCATCACGTTGGAGAGCCAGTCAGGATACTGGACATCTCTTATGAACTCAGCGTCAATCAACTTTTTTTACTTCCTCACAAATTATAATATGTTTTTCTATGGAATGGTTTCTCCATTTCTGCCTGATCGGCTTGTGATTCGGGTTAAGCCTAAGCTTGTAGACCATTAAATCTATTGAGATTCCAAGCATGTCAACGGGAGACCACGCAAATATATCCACATTCTGCTTGAGGAAGGAAATAAGCTGTTCTCGAAATAGCGGGGAGAGAGAACTCCCAATTTGTGCATACTTCTCCAAATCAATTGGGTCAAGAAGTACACGCTCAATTGTTTCACCCGATTGGGCCTGTTGTAACGTTAATTCGTCTAGATAGTCCAAATCTTCAACTGGCTGTTCTGGTACTGCTTGAGATACATGCGTTAAATAGAAGGAATGGCGAGTGACTTGGTCACCTAAAAGTTCATCAACACCTAAAAGTGTAGAAAATTTCATATTTAAGTGTAAGATTGACGTTACTGTCCCAAAGACCGTTAGACACGGTCGACCTAAGATGGCATTATAAACGGAATGCAAATCCACCACCAGAAAAGTGAGCATATGAGTCGCTATTTTGGAAAGCATTCCCAATGTGACTTCCAGTTGTATAGTTCCCTAAACAGACACTAATTCATTGTCCAGTTCATAAAGGGGTCCACTAGTAGGTTTAAGTTGACTTTTCTTTAATTCCAACTTAAAAAAAGCATCCATGTAGAGCAAATTACTATTGCTTTTATTATCTACGAAAATCCATTTCAGTTGATAATTAACCTCACCATCTGAAACGAGCGCAGTAATTACAAGTGGACCGGAATGAGGAACTTGTACATGGCACATATCATTCTCATCAATAGAAATTACATCATTCCTACCGGCTACCCTTAGCCTCTTTTTTACTACATCTCCTACCCGATCCAGAGCGTGCTTCTTTTACGGTATAATTGATATCATATCAATCACTCCTACTGCTACTCTGTTCTTTGGGCATTGTTGGTTCTGCTCTTCTCCTCTGTCTCCTCTGCTGGCCTATCCAAGATTCTTCACATATTTCTTGAGGTGATCCTTTTTGATAAGTTTCTCAAATTCTCTCTATAGGGTCTCGCATTTTTCTGTACCGTGTCCCTGAGATCGATGGTAATCATAATATTTGGATTGATTACCTCTCTCTCGATTCTTGACTGGCTTTGACCATTTCAGAAACTTTTTCTCTTTTATTTCCATCAGAATGTTTTTCCTAGAATCATTCAGCAAAGTTATGTTTAAGGGTTTATATTCCCTTCGAGCCCCTGGCTCAAATCTGGCCTGCTTCTTCGGGTTATGTAAATCTCCATGATCTTCGCTCTTTTTCCTTCCATCTGATTCTTGCTGTGAGCGATCATCTCGTCTCGACTTCTTCGCCTCATTTGCTTCCTCCGCTGCTATGTAAGCTCGAGTGATTATCTCTACCTCAGAAAACGTTTTGGGATCCTTGTGGGCCAGGAATTTTAAAAAGTCACCAGACTCCAAAGTGTTTATAAAAGTGTTCAACTTAACTTCATCAACAAGCCGGGGAATCCGCTATGCTTCTGCAGTGAACCTTCACAAAAATCTCTTCAAACTTTTCCTTGGCCCTTGCTTGACACGTGTCAAGTGCCAATGTTATTTTTCAATCCTCCTACTGGAGAAAAATTGGGACGAAAAATAATCTGCTAACTCTTCAAATGAATGGATTTAATTTGGTGCTAAACGATGGAACCAAATTCGGTCATCTCCCTTTAGTGTCAGGAAAAAACACTGACACATGCTCATCTCGTCCAAACCTTGAAAACTCAAATGGGTACAAAAGTTGTCAATGTGATCCATTGGATCACCACTTCCATCATATGCATCCAACGAAGGCATTTTAAATTTATGAGGGAGTTGACAAGTCCTAATCTCCATCGTGAAATAAGAGCTTCTCAAATCTGCATAGTGCCTATCTACACTATCGCCAAACACGCGTTCCCAGACTTTATCTAGCCTGTCATTTGCATGATGGGCTGCTATTACTGCCGATCTTTTCTCATTGAGGTAATCCCTCAATTCTGGATGATTTGGCCAGTTAGATTGACGACTTCCTTGAACGGGTTGCATGTTGCAGGAGACCACATCGTGATCAAAAGGTCTCCGTTTGTTTTTTGATTTCGCCACTCAAGACTTTCTTCTTCAGATCTCGGGTCTAATCAGCCCTCTAATCACGAACGACCTCCATCCTATGATTAGAATGCTACCTTACTTGGTCAACAAGTTGCTCAGCATTTCTCACTCTGCATCTCCTCCTCTTGCTCTTTTTTGAGGTAGGAGTGCTTGCAGTTGAAACTGCCACTGCTTGTGGGACCACTTGTGGGACTTCTTGCTTTTGTTGTCCCAACTGGGCACAAAGTGTTTGGAATGCCTCCGCCATATTTTCCATTCGATCGTTCATAGTCTCCATCAAGATCATTTGCGGATCTTCCCCACGGCTACCTGCTAGAGGGTCGTTGCCGGGGGAAGTCACATCTCCGAGCACGTTAGTGTGACTTCTCGTGTTTACCATGGTTGTATGAGTGTGGTAGTAAGATGACTTTTTGTTCAGGTTTCCACATACGACGACAATGATACATACGAGGATCCAGATTCATAACGTCTCGAATATACGTTTTTTGTGAGTTGGATCTTCACTCCGTCTTCAGTGATCTAAGACCTGCGCACAACAACTAAACCAAGAAGGAGAGTGCAGTCGGGGATTGTCCCATAAAATATAGTTCGATGCTCAAATCAGTTTTTGTCTAAAAAATAGAGAGAAAATTCTAAAAGTGAAAAGTTAAAATGTATATTTAGCTTAAAATTTTTAATATAGTCCTTCTTCATTCAACAATCCAAGTAAGAGCTTTTTAAACTTAGAGTCCTCTCCTTTCCTTTTTTTGGGTCTCCTTTTTTGTTAGATACTCTTCCCTTTTATACCATGTTCAGATATTCATTTCTTCATGATGAGTAACGCCACAATATATAAGACTAACCGGATATGATTAACTGCAGCGATTTATAGTGGTTAAGATTTCAAAAATTTAATTGAAGCAGTTAAAAACCTTTTGATTTAATTTGAGTGGTTATGATATTCGGGACCGTGCTCATGACCCATATGAGTAGTTCAATGAATGGAACATTGGGGTTGTATTCTTGGACCTCAATACTATCCAGCCTATTTTATATTATGGCCCTAGTATCTTTTCTTCGTGTAGGCCCATTATAATTTAATAAGATGGCAAATAACTTTTTTAAAGTTTATCTCTTATATGTAAGATAGTATTATAAAGTCAAAAGGAAGACCAATTTATTGCAATTAGAATTATAATGTATTAAAATATTATTTTTTGAAGTCAAAAGGATGACCAATTTATTGCAATTAGAGTTATTATGTATTAAAATATTATTTTTTAAGTAAATAATATTTTAAAATATCTCATTTAATATTATATTTGTCTTTAATTTTTAAAGCTAATTATAAGTAACTTCAATAAAGGATATATAATGCATAATTACACATCCGTTTTGATTTGATTTT
>JAOVVI020005967.1:0-16008 GCA_028571085.2 Nepenthes alata
TTCTAATTAATTTACTACTAAATTATTCACATAATATAAAAATGCATATAAATATATAGCTCACCCAATTAGTTAAATCAGAAACATTAAGAATGTTATATGAAACTCACTTTTCAAGTGGGCATCACGTACGATCATGAAACCCTCACGAGAGGATCAAACCCGATCTTCTAGGGGCAGGGATGATATGACAAATAGCACGGGAAACATCATACATATCATAAAGAGTGGTAACATATAGTAGTGTCGAAACTAAGGCGATATCAGCAACACAATGAGTAACTAGGCATTCAGATTAATGTGACACCATAAACAAGTGTGGAAAATAAAGTTAGAGCTCTCTGGACTTTCAAATTACAAAGAAATTGACTAGAAGGCTTAATTGTTCACTTTAAAATATTTAGTTTAAATAGACCCAAAACGGATACAAACAAAAATTGAAGGGTCAATTAAGAACTAGGAAAATGATGTGTTTGGCTTTTAAACAAACCAGCATGGAGCCCAACTATCCAAGATGACACATCACAAGGAAGGGAAAACAAAAGCCTTCTCAAGGGAAATAAGGGTATTAAATGTTCTGTCCACTAGTCACCTTAGGCTCAAAGGATCCATCATAATACAAACGTCACCCAATTCCTATCCTAATGGAAGCAGTGGAAATATGACTAAGCTTAGATGGCAGATAGGTGGCACCCTCAAGGGCTAGGTTTCGACTAGTGTAATGATCCCAAATATGGTTAAAAGTTTTTATCAACCTATTATAGACACCGAGTTGAGTTCTGACAAGGGGTTTAATTTGTCAGAGGACCGAATTATCATGGTCTTCAAGGATAAAATATTAGCAATCAAAGTTCATTCCTTGACCCACCAATCATATGGCCTAATCATGAAGAAACCACAACAAGGTTACTGTTTAATAAAATTCTTAAGCAATTACGTGTGTCAAAAATAATATATAAAGGTTCAAAAAGAAAATAAATTAATAGTTTGATCTATGTATAAGGGCCAATATAAACAAAATTTATATAGATTACATCTTCAGTCAAATATTTCATCCTTGGACCAATACATAAGGGAAGAAAAAAAAAAAACAAGGTAGCACCAGAGGCATTTGTGGTCAATATCTCCTACCAAACAACCCAGTCTACCTAGCAACACCTCATTGATGAGGTAAGCTTTGGTATCACCTCCCCTACAACTAAGGACACTACTAAAAAAGAGTGTTGACTATTTAAGTCACTAAAAAGACTCAATTAATTGTCAGATTGTAACTCAAATCACTACCCAGAAGTAGAAAGATAAGGAGACACCCTAGTAATTCAATTGCCCTAATAGCCTTGAGGGATCCAATGAAGTCGCATCCTAAGGTCTATCTCTTAGTCTGTTGGTTGTTCTCATAGACATGAGCTGAATAATAAGAAAGCCCATTAAGCAACTGATCGCCGTCTATTACTCTTCCAACTAGGAAGTGCAATAAGAGGTATCATCTAGAAGAAGGAAACCAAGATAGTTTCCTACATAAAAGAAAGAAATTAAGAGAAGTTTTATCACCAACACCTTGTAAGTATCCTCTATATCTCTTCTAACTCAAGCTAATGATCCTCCAATGAAGGGAGATTATGAGTGCCTTGTAAGCTTCATTTATAAGAAAATCCAAAACACACCAAGTGATGAAAATTAAGTTGGGACTTAGGATCACTTCCGTGTAAAAAATATTGTTCGTCGTGTGCACAGCAATATGACTAAAGTAAAATAACTGTTGAAATCACTAATTAAGGCCAGAGGACTTTACATGAGGGCTGAGGAATTTGAATAATAAATGAGTATTCTGAATAACGTCCAAAGACTCTGCATAATGGACGAAGACTGTATATAATGAACTAAGACTCTAAGTGATGCTTGGAGACATCAATTTTTGAACGAGGACATCAAATAATACCCGAGGACATGGAATAATTCTGAGAACTTTGATCAATGCTTAGGAGCTGTAACACCTGTAATATCTTCGCAAACAGCTTTTCAGAATGAGAAATCGACTTTCAAAGCTGGTAACTTATTGGCTATGCAGGTCAATTCTTCCGGACAGAATGACGCTTCACAGAGTTAGTAGCAGGTTACAGAGTTTGTGGCAGGCTTTGCATACACGCAACCAAAATACTGGGTTGACGGCCGCCAGGTCAAATTTGTATATATATGTATGCTAGTCACACAAGCGGAAGCGTGCTAAGGTGTAAGCGTACAAAGAAAAATAGAGAGAAGAAAACAATAAGTAACCATTTTACTCTTGTACTCTATTCTTTACTCTCCAAGGAATTTTTGTAACAAGGGTTTTGTAACTACAATTTACACAGTAAAATTATTTGTAAAATAAGTGTCCAATAATTTTTTTTTCTCATTTTAAAAGAAAATTTTTCACGTAAAAATTATATGTTCTTACTCTCTCTTATACTCTCTTATCGTGTGTGTCTATGTGTCAATCATTATTGTCTGACTCGATTTCAATGATATTGTCCGATCAGCCATTATCTTCCCCCAACAAATTAAAGATGCGCCTACTCGTATTATAGGTAAAGAATCAAGCTAAGAGCGCTACATTATGGGTAACCACCTTATTAGTTTTGACCCATTCATGCAGTTGCTGTATGAACCTGATGTAGAAAATCTCTACTATAAAGACTAGTTAAAACATAGCAATTGTCATGTCCTCAGTACAAAATACGCAAGTTAATTATTAAAACACACAATATAAAAATCTAATAAATATATTAGGTAATAAAATTCAACTCAGGCGTAACATTCCATACATGCATAAGACCCAACTCAAAACAACCTACATAGGAACTCATCAAATATCAATTCGGACACCATAAAACATGACCTGCTATTCATAGATAAAAAACAGAAGACCCAATAAAATAATAACTAATCTACATAATATAAATATCTTACATTTCTCAAATACAAAATTCACAACCCACAACTGGCCAACCACAACACCAAATGCAACCCAGAGATTAAAAGCCTAATAGGCATAAACAACTATACTCATCAGGAAAAATAATATCGTGTCAAGTCAGGTTCAAACTCTTATAGTTGTATCCAAGTCTCTAATTTGAAGAAATAAAATATAAAAAAAGTAAGTTTAAAACTCATCAAGTATCATCACAAATAAAAGAGCGCATATAAATTAGAGTGAAAGGATAAGACATCACAACCGTATAAAATAAAATATAAGGTCCATAAAATCCTTAAAAATTGAGAAATAGTCTCGTACTTAATCATCGTCTGTGTCAAATCGTTCCTCCGAGATATAATCATAATAAATCACGATCCGGTTAAATCTCATAGAGCATATCATATCGTATTGTAGCATATTGTGATTAAAGGTCACAATGCATGAGCCGAAATCATCACCACATCTATGTGAGAAATATACTATTATTCTAATTAAAATCTCATATACAAAAAGTAAAGGAAATTAGAACTAAAATATATAATCAAAACGTATTTCGAGCTTTATACACAACCATGTATGAGATATTTCTATCGCCCAATCCATAGGCCAATCCACAGATCTCAATCACAATCCAATGTAAATCTACGCACAAATATAAAATATGTATGAAATCGGATAATCAAAGATTATTAGGCCAATTTAAAAAAAGGTTGCACTCGGCCGATGATCTTAACTATATGGGCTACATTTTAAGCTAGCAACTCAAGGCCAAACTACGTTTTAGGTTGGCAACTCAAGGCCATCTATGCCTTGTCTCACATAAATTAGAAATTTTTTCATTATATTTTGTCACCTACAACTTTAGGTGTAATATCAAATTTAGTTATATATTAGAATGTTTGAATATATTTGATTTTTATTAATTTCTTATGATATTTTTCATTAAAATATATAGTAGGCAACACGTCTCAACCTTCCTACCAGTGAAAGTGAGACAATTTATCTTATATGTCCCCATCAGAACTAAGCCTCCTCGTCAAGAGTGGTACCAAAAGCTATATATCTCAGATCATATATATCGACCTCTCTGGTCTCGGACCGCCATGATCCACGTAGTACCCCTCCCCCCGATAGCATGCATGTGGACTAATGTAAAGCCTGATTCATGGTTTTATAACATACTAATACACAATATACATATATATTATTTTGAGTTTTTATAAATCACAAAACTCTCCAAAATCACAAATACAAATAAAAATTTACCAAATAACCAGTAAAATATACATGTATGTAAATAATAAAAAAGATGGGGTGCATGAAAATCATATGCATGTAACAAAATCTCTAAAACATACACAAATATGGTTAGACACAAAAATAGACCAAAGATTTGGATTACGGATACTTATATCAACATTATACTCAATAGATCTAACGAAAGGATACTCCATAATACTTGATTGTCACTTTCTCTCTCTTCCTTCTTCTCCTCTCTCTTCTCCGGGCATTTGTGTGAACTTTGGCCCAAAACCCTAACCACGTGCATTTTATACACCCAACTCACGCTCGAGTAGCGCCTCAAGTGTGGCTCTAGCAAGGCTCTAAACCTGGTCTAATCTGAAAATCATGCCCGTGCTTGCCTTCAACACATCTCAAGCACATACATGCGTAAATTTATGCGTCCCACTTGCGTTCAATGCGCTTTGAGCACAGTCCCAATGCATGGCTTCTTGAAAATGTGCCTCCCTCGCACCTACAACACGCTTTGAGCATAGACCCAACACATGGCTTCTGGAAAACGCTTATGGCTCACGCTTGTAGCGTGCCTAGAGTGCAGAAATACAAATCTGAGTTCTTTAGATTTTCATAAAATACCAATAATCCAATACGTTCAATAATCTCAAAGTACTAAACACATCTAAAATATATTAAATAGAGATCCGAGTGTTATAGCAATTGAGTGGCACAATAATCATGACACAACAATGCAAAGTGCCGAGCTTTTATTGGGAAAAAAACACCTAATTTTATGGAAAGAAGTTGGCATGGAAGGCCCATTATACATCCTTGAAACTCAATTTCGAACTTTAAAGTTGGAGATTAGTGTTGGGTCTTACAAATTCTAAGGTGATTCGAGTCCATCAATATGATTTGATGATATAAATAGAGGTCCAAAACTAATTAGTAAAGGCCAGTGAGACCTAATCCCAAATGCATCCTAATAAATCACGGCCTAATAAAGAGTTTAATAGTAGAAATCCAAGCAAAATTCTAACAACTCAAGCTAGTCGGTCAAGTTATCAAATAGTTAAGATTTAAGTTTACACCATGTCCTTTGAGGGGGTTTACATTAAACCAAAGTAAAGGGTTGAAGGGTGCCTAGTTGTTAAACTAAGTGACCAGCCTATTCCCTACACTGGATTGTTATTTGATCGATCACCTATTAACTGTGAATGATCCACATGATCCTAACATAAAAAGTACTCACCATAAAACATGATTAATAATATAGTGTGGCAGCTATTAACCTGAACGATCAGCATCTAGCCCAACCTTTGGGTTGTGCTTTATAACCCCGTTATGGGAGAAGTAGCCGTTGGCCTTCAAGCCATTATAAATGTCAACCCTCTTATCACAAGAAGGGGATTGAATCCGAGATGAATAAATTAGGATTATTAACAACCTCCAAGCCTTTTGGTCTCTAGTTAATTACCTCCATTTCTAATGTCTAGTTCAATAGCACTTGGCCGGTACAGACAAAAGCTTAAGGCTTGCATTTTAAAATACATCATCCCTCTACCGATATTAATGGAGCCTAGTTATCTATCTCTCTACAGACACTCCTTTTTCTCTCTCTTCTTTCCTAACATTATTCAAAATCTTTCAAATAGGAAATATACTATTTCTACACAACTTTAAATGCATTAAAAAATTTTTAAAATAATAAAAAGTATATATTTTAATATGCTTTGTCTTGCTTATTATAGAAAAAGTTGTATTAAAGTACTGGAAACTCAAACTAAAAGGGACTCTCGAGTGCTGAAGAAAATAAGGGGTTTTATTTTCTTAATTTTCTATACAACGTCCTAAAATAAGGTTTTTTTTTTTTTTTTATAATCAAAGTAAAATGCGTGCTGAGAACTTTAATTGGTAAAAGTTTAGAGATTTTCGACACTGAAAATAAATTAAGTCTGACAAGAAAATAAGGCTTATAAATCAGGAGCGTCCCAATTCATGCGTGGCTCATTGGATTAACACAAGTTGTAATCAATTTAGATAAGTTTAAGGCCTGAGATGCTCCACTTTTATTGAAAATGAACACGCAAATGTCACTACATGCATAATATGGCTATGGAACATTCTCAATTTATTCTCAAATTTTAATTTTTTTTACCTTATTCTCAACTTATATTCTAATTTCAATTTTATTCTATGTAAAAAAAAAAAAAAAAAACCCTTTAGAATTTTCTTATATGTAGAAAATTTTAATTTGACGGTAGTTAATAACTTTGATCGTTTCACTGATTTAGTCTGAACAGATAGAACGATAATCTGATAAGATGATTAGCTTAACTTCTCCTATTTAATTTGCTTCATTCTAATAAGACGAGTTGACATATCGACAGCTCGACACCCACGAGATATGACGCTTCATGGTTTGTCAACAATGTAAACACTTGGCCACTCCACCGCTCCAACGACTCATAATCTTGATAATTTAGTTGCTCGACCCATTGGCCATTTAGTGAAACCAATTTTTATAGATCTAAAATTTTTTGACATCTCGCTTCAAATCTTTACTATTTATTGTTATACTCATTATATATGAGTTAGAAAACTCAAAGATAGACATTTATGTTATTTTTACGGCTCTAAAGTTTTTTAAAAAATATATTAGTTGAAGTTAGAAATGATAGAAATTGAGAATAATGTGGAGAAATTTTATAAGTTTGTAATGAATTCTTCATTTTTCTTAATTTTTTTTTTTTTGTGAAACCAATACCCATACACCAATGGTGATTGGTACCCATATAACCTTAGCATTTTATGAAAACATAGATCCTAAATGTTCATAGATATTATCATTCATTCTCAAATCCTTCAAGTTCATCTTATCATTTCTTATCCCTATAACATTCACGTTATGAAAACTTTATTTGATGAAGCATAACAAATTAAATGGTTATCTCATTAAATTTTAGTTTATATTTCGATTATAAGACATACTTGATATAATTCTTCATGATAACCAATCTACAGCACTTAATGTGTCCATTAACATCAATCTCTCCATTATTTGGATTATCAATCCGATAGAACAAAATTTATTATTTTTAAGAGTATCTGAACCATTAATTTTGATCGGTTCGCAATTTACATATTTAATTTTCCTTCTATTTATATTAAATCCAGTAGATTCAATCCCACATACTAGTTGTATATGAACACTAGCATGTTCAACAATATACAAACATCACTTCTTGGGGTAATGCTGTGGCAAGAATGCACCGACGCCCAGATTCTTATGAACACCAGAAACCGGAATTATATATATTAGCAGACAAAATGAACAAAACAAAGCAGAAATCTGGTTGAAGTTGCATAGGGTCCAGCGAGATAATGATCAGGTAAGAAAGGAGAAAAACCTAAGATAATAAAAAGAAAACTGGAATCAGCAGATTGATTTCGTTCTCTGATCATGGATAGAGTAAACAAACGAGTAGAAGCAGCAAGAGTAACTCAACAGAAGAGCAGCCTGTTCCCCTGGCTAACTGTAGCATCAATTCGAGGGAACTCCTGCCTATCAAGGGGGAAAAGAGATGATCAGCTCCAGATGAAGGAAATAATTGGCATAGGAATCAGTAGTGCTATGACACACAAATATCACAGCTCATACTTCTTTCTGCAGTTTTTAAAATTGGAATGCGTCTACTCATTTTCTCTCTTTCTGGCAACATACCCCTTCCATTGCCTGTCTGTAGTCCAAGATCTATCTTCCCAGATGTCACTAAAAATCCAACTAGTTATTCTTACGTTGCTTCTTAGCCAGTGTCACAGCAACAATCATGTGATTAGCTTCTGTGTTAGCCGATACATCCATTCTTTTCTATTATAATGACTAATATTTACCCCCCCCCTGGTTCTCATACGCAAGAAAAAATATTGCATCAGACATGTTTGATTTTGACATATATTAACCATTCGGCCAATAATAATATGGTCGTGACCAGCACCAATATATTCATGGATGATCTTAATGCATTATTTTAGAGGGGAAAAATTCAAAACCAAATCAGCAAACCTGTTGCTTTCTCTTCTTTGGTCTCCTTTTTCTTCGGGGCTTACGAGCATCAGAATTTGAGCTAAGATTGCTGCTCTGACCAGCCCCTGAATTCGAGAATCTTCTATCACTAGAGGACGATGTGCTCCCACTCTTTGATATGCTACTTGATGTGGACAAGGCAGCTCTTTGCATGAATGGGTTATTGCTAGATAAACGCCCGGTCCTCAAACTGCGGTGGGCTGAATTTCGGAGCGAATCAGAAGATGGACGAGGAGGCGGCATTAAAGCTCGAGCAGAAATCTGTCTCTGCAGACACATTATCTTGCGGTAAGAAGACTGGAGTGAAAACATTGGACGGACCTAAATTAACTCCGACAAACAGCATTCTCTGACTGGGGCAAAAACCTGATTCCTGTCATCACCAGACATGCCAGATGCTGCTTTGCCAGATGCACTAGAAGCTTGCTCCCTGGAGAACACATGGCACATTTCAAACCTCTCACTTCACATTCTAATTGATTATCAAATAAAGCTCGAGAACTGGTATTCCAGTATATACATAATTACAATTACCAATGATTAGTAGCTGGAAAGTTTCTCTCGCTGATTTTCCAACAACAAAAGTCATATACTTGCTTTTTCCCCTTGCCCTATTTGGTTCTCTAACTAATAGAGCCTTTGCACAATGATAAAGCTATCGTCGTGTGACATGATGGTCACAGGTTTGAATCGTAAAAATACTCTTTTGCATGATACAAGATAAAACCGCATACAATAAATACAAAGTATGTTTCTTTGGCCCTATGCATATTGGGAGACTTGTCCACCGGGGTAACCTTTTAGCAGTCCACACTCACTGAAAGCTAAGGCTTTGTTATTGTTGTTATTGTACTTCTCATAACTGATGCAATACTACGTTCAATTGGACAGCATGACGATCTATTCCCAAGGACATCTGCATCATCCTTGACATGCAACCAAAATGGCAATGCTATTCCTAAAGCAGAAAAAAGGGCACATGCCCATGCAAGCGAGCACACAATACCCCTAAAAGTTTCAAAACACACCTAGCACTTTTGTCAGTCAACTCATCATCTGCATCAGCTTCATCACTTGAGGTTCCAGCCACAAAGAAATCATCATCACTAAGATCTAGTAATCCATCATCCTCACTCCCTGTCTCTGCCAAATAATACACCAACAAAATGGGTGAGTCAAATTAGCCCAAGGGAGCTTCTGTTTCTATCACCTCAGACATAGGACCAAACACATTTTATCAAAGGCGGAGTGTGTATAGTATCAAAGTACATTAAAATGATGAATAAAAGTACATAATATAAGATTTGCTGAAATAGGAAATAGCAAAGTCAAGGCATTTACCTCCAACTAGTGGCTAAGAGTGATCATATTCTAGTGATTTAGATAATCATATCCACAAAGCTACCTTGCCTAATTTGTTCTGATGAATCCATTGAACTTGTTCATTAAACCAGTAGTGACGTTAAGAACCTATTTATAAATTTTCACCATCCAATCAATTTTCCTATTGGCTGGCAAAACCAGGGAAATATATCCGAACTACATCCAAACCTAAACCTGAAAACTAAATTGCCAATTTGGATGGCTGTGGATACTGAGGAATGCCCACATTTGAGTAGCTACAAACCTCTAAATAGTCTACACCTAATGGTGGAGAACTTCCTAACCACTATAAGGATTTTCAAGGCCACAATTCTACATCCTTATATAATGTTTTAAGACATACACTATGATTGTATCAGCCAAAGAATTTCAAAACTCATGTACTCAGCCTTGACAGACCCCCAGGCCCCTCCTTGGGGAAAAGAAAAAAGGTATATAGAGAGTGTGTGAGAGAGTAATGAACTCCTAAAAGGAAGCATGAGAAACAGAGGGGGCAGGGGGAGGGGGGCAAGAGAGAGAGAAATGAACTCCTAAAAGAAAGCATGAGAAACTTAGCAAAAACCAAAGAGATAAAGGGAGAGATAAAGAGAATGAGAAATAATACCTTCCAAGTCCTTTCCACTGGCTGCAGCAGCAATTATATTGGCTTTAATCTGCTCCCGCAATCTATTTCTCCTATCAACTACTTCAGCATCGTCACCTCCAGAAAATAAAGAAACATATTTTTCTGTCTTGGGGAAGAACTGCGATCCAAATAACTCAGAAAATTCAGCTAAGCGGATTGCTCTCCTATAAACATAGAAAATATTTGAACCAGCAAGAATAAATTATGTTCAAATTGGGAGAACAAAGTCAAATTGTTTGAGAATTAGTAAGCATATAAAGGTTCAGCTATGAAATAGATAAGAATGCATAAGAACCTAACACCCTCATCAACATAGAAAAATAGCACATATAAGTCTCCTGCTTTTTGGATATGTCATTAACATGTTGATTTTCACCCATCCTACTGCCATCAGTTGTCTAAAGCAAGTGACCAGAGATGCTACAAATTCTTGATACAGTAGGAGCACAGCTGTTCTACAAACTCAGAAAACATAATATTTTGGATTTCCAAACATTAGATGCAATGTGCCTATTTATCTTACCCTAACGTATTCAAGATCTTCTTTCAGTTTGGCAAGCTGCTCAGCAACATCTTCCTCTTGGGTTTGACCTGATGAAGAACGCTGCAATTTCTCTAAACGTCTTACTCTTCTTTCTATCTTTCTCCTATCTGAGAACAGGAGGAAACACTTATCATGAGATGTGTGCAACAATAATGTACTAGAACCCAAATCAGAGTAAATGAGAAGAAAAGGGAATAAAATTTTACCAAAGAACTTTATCTTTCTGTCTCGCAAAAATATTTTACGCTCTATAGCGAGGCGATTATGAAGCTCCTGCTGTTTCTTAAGCCCTTCTAACTTCTTCTCTTGAGCCTCTCTCACTTCAGGAGGAAGCTCCTTAAAATAAATAAGGAAAAATAGTTAGAAGTTTAGAACCTACTGTTGTTCCATATTCACATACATTCAGGTCAAACAAATACTATGAAATCCGTGCAAAGATGCTAGCCCTACAACTTCAATACTTCAATTTTCATTATTGTTTTTTGTTTGCATACAGGTGAAACGTTAGCCATTTCAAACAAATACTATGAGATCCGTGCAAAGATGCTAGCCCTACAGCTTCAATACTTCAATTTTCATTATTGTTTTTTGTCTGCATACAGGTGAAACGTTAGCCCTTTTTGCATCTGGGGACAGAACTCAACACCTTATTTCCATTATTGAAGAAACAACAGCATAAATATGAAAACACTAATATCATACTTAAACTACCTGCAAAAACAACCTCCCACTTACCCAACCACCCCCCCCCAAAAACCCTCCCACACCCAAAAAAAAAAGACACAAGAAGAGGATATTCAAAAGACAATACATTGTTCTTTGATAGAAAATGAAATAGTGATACAGAGACACTACATAATTTACTGTATATTTTTCACTAACTCTCACAAGATGTCATAGCAGTACTCTAATAGCAATTCTCATGGCACAAGAAGGCAAGTTACATTGTTTAGTGTAACGAAAATTATAGGGATAAATATAGTGATCAATAATGAAATAGAAAAATGCAAATTATTCCGATGCATGACACAAATTGTTTTCCACAAACTATCGGTACACTAAAGAATCCAGTTTCCACCATAATTTACAATACATGACCACCTGTCTGTAACATAAAAAGCCCCAAACTACTAATATATTTCAAAATTCAACCATGTGAGAATGTATTTAATTTGAAGTGTGACTTAATCATTTACTCATGTTTACCACTGATGTAAGGATTAAGCCCTTAATTTTTAATTTTTATTTTTTCACTTCCGTTGTGAAACTTATTGTGACAAAGATAGGGTTAAAATCAGCATCATCGCATAAAACAAGTGTTGCACTTGCACACAAAACCCTATCGGAAGATAAAACGAATAAAGCAGAATCATTTCACTTTCCTGCTCTGAGCAGGCCCGTGTGTGCCAATGGAGTAAGATGCATGTACATGCCTTGCGAAGCATACGTTCGGTCGAACGAATTTGGTTTTTCAGAGACACAATTTTCGGTTTCTTATTGACACCAGGGCCTTTCGATCGATGGTTCCCGGCAGGCTTGCGTCCGGCAACCCTGCGTTTGCCGTAGCCGCCGTGGGCCATTTCCGTCAGCAGCGAACGGAAACAAAAAAGGGGGGAAGACTAGGTTTTTAGAGAGGACAATTGGCGGGAAGAGGCTCTTCCTTTAACCATAGATAAGAAGAGTCTCGGAATCAAGCCTCTGCAAACTCTGATGAAATGGTGTTCTAAAGTCAGGTTAATTTAGGGTCTGCATGGTCGTGGCTTCGTCGGAAAACTAGGAGCAGCAGCTTTCCGGAGAACGATACGGTGTCGTTAGTTCGCGTGAGATGATAGCATTATATTAGTTAGAATTAGTAGTGTGACACAAATTGAAGATATTAAAATAAATATTATATTATTTAATTTGTACAAATATAATTTTTTTTGGTAACTAAAAAATAGTTATTAATACCATTATGATTACTGCAGTGCCCAATAGTGATATTACCAAAGGGAGGGAGCTCAGCCGCAGCCACCGTTGCTGATGGCTGGCTGTGCCGTTGTCGTATTTAAAAATATTTATATCTTTAAATATTTAGGAATATTAGTTATTACTTTTACTTAAAAAAAAAAAGTAGAAGTAAATAACAACTGTGCACACACATCCTAGCTTTTTGGCAGCGTTGAACGTCCGATGCATGCATACTGGTGCTAATGTGCAGTATAGACAATGCACTTTTGACATATTTGGTTAGTAAAAATAAAAATTTTAATTTTATTTTATTATCAGTAAAATATTTTGATGGGTACAGTATAATCGACTAAAAAAAAACTGTTTAAATCGTTTCGTCTTATCAAGTTGGTTATCACGGATAATTTTTGGCCGGTGGTTATTATAAAGAAAAATAATCACCTCCGTCTTTATAAGGATCCCCATCCAAACAAAGGAGGGAGGGAAATTCATAAAAAGAAATTAGAGAAAAAAATCCCTTCTCAAGCACATCTAAGCCGTCTATTAATAGGACTCATCCACGCTCAATCCACCATATATGCATCATTTATTTATCTTTCTATATTCTTGAAAAGATATCTGACTTGAGCGTTGGAGGGTTTACGGTGAGAGCAATTTCCGTCGACCTCTGATATCTCGTTTTTAGTTGTGTTACGCAGGATTCAGGTTAAAAGTTATGGAGAGCGAATCCGCGTCAGATCGACCAACAAGAAGATCCGATTTGTGGCTCCTGATCCATAAGATAACCCGTATTTCTGGAACGTAACATTGACGCCGTTTGTGGGAACAGGCTAAAAAGCCAATTTTGCCACTAAAAAACATAAGAACAAAACTGACGCACTTATAGCAAGCATTCTGACCAGAGAAATTAGACGACTTCCTAAACAAATGATGGCAGTACTCATCTTGCAATTGGCGCGTTGACGCTTGGGGGCTTCTCCTCAACACCGGTCTCCAACATAATATAAAAAAAAGGAAAAAAGGCCCAGATTTGGCCCACGGTCGGTTTGACTTAGTCAAACCGGCTCCAATTTCCTTCCCACGACAGGTTTGAGTCAAACCGGCTTTAGCTTTCACCAAATAAAAAAACGAAAAGAAAAGCAGATCGGATTGCAGCGCAGTAGCAGAAAAGAAAAAAGAAAGAGAGGAGAGAGGAGGAAGAAGACGGCAAGGCTAGCAGCGGCAGCGACCACCGTCGCCGGAGGAGGTGTAACCCAGATCTGAAGCCGGTGACGCCTTCTTCCCTTTTCCCCTCCGATTTCGTGCCGAGATGTGAGTAGAGGAAAGAGATCGTGAGCCACAAGGAGCCACCGCCGCCGCCGTCGCCACCATCACCGGAGCAAAATTAACAAATAAAGGCAAGTGAATCCTTCCTTCTTTTTGAGGATGCTAGGGTTGTGCTTGCATGTGGCAATTGTGGTGAACTAGCCAGATTTTGGTGTATTGTGTGGCAGAGAGAGAAAGAAGGCGCTGACGGCACCCGTGTAAGCTGTCGTTGCCACCAATCCCGTCGCTAGACGGCCGTCACCATGACTGGAAACATCGCCTGTACAACTTCACCGATGTTCATCATCTTCAAAGCCCTATCTCTGATTCCTCAAACCATGCACAAAATCCAAACCAGCAGCAACGCGTTATCTCAGCCGGCCAAAGTTTACTTTGGCAACAGTTCAGCATACCTGGATAATCTCTGGTAGTAAAATCTAAACTCGCATCTCCTCTCATTACTTGCTTGTTGGCATTTCCTCTTTAACTCCAAATCGGTCATATCTCTCACAAACAACCGGTTTGAATTATTCAAACACAGCCCCTCAAATTTCAAACCGGCTGGCGCTCTGCATCATCTTCTCTGGCGACAACCACTATGGCCGGTACCTCCTCTCACAAACAATCGGTTTTACTTATTCAAAGCCAATTCCTCAAATTCCAAACCGGCATCTTTTCTCACAAATGCCCGGTCCCAGCATACCAGTGTTTCCCTCTCACACAAATCCGGAGTTCAAAGGCACTCTGCACTGGAGCCATTTTTTCTTCTCCCACAAGAAACATACAGGCATTTTCACTCCGCACAGAAGCGGATTGTCCTGGCGCCTAGTAGAACACTCCACACATAAGCAGAGCATCTAGCCCGTGAAAGACACTCCCGGTTGATGTCCACTCTGGCTTCCAAGAGTGAGACTGTCAACTCCGAACTTCAGCTAACTTCGGACTTCAATCAACTCCGGCTCCCAAGAGTGAGACTGTCAACTCCGGACTTCAACCAACTGCGGACTTCAATCAACTCCGGCTCCCAAGAGTGAGACTGTCAACTCCGGACTTCAACCAACTCCGGACTTCAACCAACTCCGGACTTCAACCAACTCCGGACTTCAATCAACTCCGGCTCCCAAGAGTGAGACTGTCAAATCCGGACTTCAGCGAACTCCGGACTCCGGACTTCAATCAACTCTGGCTGATGTTTACTCTGGCTTCCAAGAGTGAGACTGTCAACTCTGGACTTCAATCAACTTCGGCTGATGTCCACTCCGGCTTCCAAGAGTGAGACTGTCAACTCCGGACTTCAACCAACTTCAGACTTCAATCAACTCCGGCTCCCAAGAGTGAGACTATCAAATCCGGACTTCAGCCAACTCCGGACTTCAATCAACTCAGGATTTCAGTGAGGATTTTCCTTAGCAGTACGAAGCACTTCGGAAATCTCTCGTAAATTTCCAAACCGGCATCTCCTCTCACAGGTTGCTGGTCGGCATTTCTTCTCGCAAGAAACCGATTTCAACTTCAGAATCGGCATCTCCTCTCACAGGTTGCTGGTCGGCATTTCTTCTCGCAAGAAACCGATTTCAATTTCAGAACCGACATCGTCTCTCACAGGTTGCTGGTCGGCATTTCTTCTCGCAAGAAACTGATTTCAATTTCAGAACCGGCATCGCCTCTCACAGATTGCTGGTTGGCATTTCTTCTCGCAAGAAACCGATTTCAACTGCAAAACCAGCATCTCCTCTCACATTAAACCAATTCCAACTGCAAACAGGCATCTCCTGTCACAAATTGCTGGTCGGCATTTCGTCTCATAATGGCAAACCAATACCTCCACTCCCAAACAACCGGTTTGACTTATTCAAACACAACTCCTCAAATCCAAACCGGCATATTCTCTCACAAGAAACCGGTTCAAGTTACATATC
>JAOVVI020005968.1:2694-16008 GCA_028571085.2 Nepenthes alata
ACTAGTAGATGGGGTGAATAATCGAGGATAGATTGTGTTCACTCCACACAATCCAAGTCCAGTAATAGGAGCAGGAGTTCCATTTTCATGGGATTTATCCCCTCATGGGATTCAGGACAGGGGTGTTGGTTAGTGACAATAACTACCCTCTCGGTTAACGTTCTCAGAAAGGGTAGACCATATGTAACTCCATGGATAGAGTTATCATTGCTTACCACCATAATATTTTAAGGCATGTCAAAGAATCTAATCTAAATGTATATCAGTCCTAGGTCCTAATTAACTGGATGAGAAATATTTTTTCTTCTTATTTCTTAACTGAAAATTTATTAAGCTTCAAAAGTCAGTCAGAGTTTCATAATAACTCTTCAGTTAGCTTCAAAATATACAATAATAGTTTGTAACCCTTCAGATTTGCTTCAGAATATACAGTAATAGTTTAAAATTTTAAATTTGCTTCAAAAATTCTCAGAAATTTAACAGTATAAATCCATGTAAAATTTTTAGACATAAATCACACCATATACAGTATCTCATTATAGATTAACCTTTACACATCATAAATTTTTAATTAAAATAGTTAAATCCCTTCATTTTCGTGCTTAGGTTTTTGCCAAAACTTCTGAACAATAAACGAACACCAAATGCATGTATTTTCATGAAATCAGAGGCATATATAGCAGTATATACCAGTAAACATGAAATCTATCCGATTAATTAGAAAAAATAGGCATTATTTACAGTAAATATGAGAAACACATGGATTTAGAGTATAAGTACCATTTTTGAGATATAAAAAAGCTGTAAAAATAGTAAATAACGTTCGAAGTACACTTGGCTGAACTCGATCTACACTTACCCTTACTTTGATCGGTACCGGACGTAAGATTTTTTCCCTTCCTTTTCTCTTCCCCCCCTTCCTCTCTTCTCTCCTTCGTTCTCTATCGGTTTTGTTCAAAGAAAAAAGCCCCAAATCCCTTTAAAACACGAAGGGAAAAGAAACCACGTGCGGTCACATAATAGGCGCTCGAGTGCCCGCTCTCGTAGAATTGTGCTCGAGCAGCGCTCGAGAGGTATGCTCGTAGCCAAGATCGCTCCCGCCTTTGCCTCGAGCGCACCCTCTAGCGGTGCACTCACATTTTTCTACTTAAGGTGTGCTCGATCGGTAGTCGAGCGCCCTACGCTCCTTAGCCCATTTCGCCTCATTTTATTTCGGTATCAAATTTCTCCCCATTCTTAAACCTAAACATGATTTTCATCTTCTTAATTATTCCATAATTATCATGTTCTGGGATTGGGATCTCACATTCTCCCCCATTTAAAGAAATTTCATCCTCAAAATTAAATAGAGCTACATACCTCAAGAAAACAACTGGGGATATTCACTTTGGATTTCCTCTTCGTGCTCCCAGGTGGTCTCCTCCGGTGAATGAATCTTCCAGAGCACTTTCACTAGGGGAATCGTCATAGTGTGCAATCTCTGATCCTTTTGATCTAGAATCTATATTGGCTCCTCGATATAGGATAAATCCTTATCAATAATTAAGGGCTCAAACTCAATCACGTGTGCAACGTCGTGGATATACTTCCGAAGCATCAATACATGAAATACATCATGTACGTCTACCAGACTAGGTGGTAGCGCCAACCAGTAAGCTACCTCCCCGATCCTCTTCAGAATCTCAAATGGACCTATGAACTGAGGCTTCAGTTTTCCTTTTACTTCGAACCTAGACATTCCCTTTGACGGTGAAACTTTCAGAAATAATAATTCTCCTACCTTAAAGCTCAATTCTTTCCTCCTCTAGTCTGCATAATTTTTCTGTCTACTTTGAGCAACTTTTAGATTATTATGAATCAGTTTAATTTTTTCCACAATTTTTTTCACAATTTCTGGATCCAAAATCCTCTTATCTCTGACCATCTCCTAGTGAATTGGCGATCTGCACTTCCTCCCATATAGAGCCTCAAAATGTGACATGCTAATGCTAGCCATATAACTATTATTATAAATAAATTCAGCCTGTGCCAGATAAGTGTCCCAAGTTTTCTTCATTTTCAATACCGATACCCTCAACATATCTTCAAGAATCTGAATGTACGCTGCGATTGGCCATCGGTTTGGGGGTGATACGCAGTACTGAACTTTAACTTCATCCTCAACTCCTTATGCAAGCTTTTCCAAAACCTTGAGACAAAATGGGGATCCCTATCAGACACAACCGAGGCAAGTATTCCATGAAGCCTCACAATTTCATTTACATATAACTGCGCAAGTCTATCACGGAAATATGTCATCTTGATTGCTATGAAATGAGCTAATTTTGTTAGCTGATCAACTATAATCCAAATGGCATCATGATTTCTCAGAGTCCTCGGCAAACCAAATACAAAATCCATTGTAACATTTTTTTCATTTCCAGCTTGGGATAGTTATTGGCTATAATAACCCAGAAGGTATCATCCTTTTAGCTTTTAGTTGCTGACATTCAAGACATTTCTCCATATAATCCATAATATCCCTCTTCATATTCCTCCACCTGAAAGTTTTCTTCAGATCCTGATACATTTTGTTTGCCACAGGATGGATTGCATACCGAGACCGGTGAGCCTCCTTTAAGATCTTTTCCTTCAGTTTCCTACCATCCAGTACATACAATCGGTCTCTAAACATCAATACCCCATCAGTCTGGACATTAAAATTGGCTCGAGAATCTTTATTCAGATCACTCACGATATATACAAGGAACGGATTTTTCACTTACTTTTCCTTAACTTCGCTAATTACCTCCGGTTGGATCTGAAGATAAGATAGGAGCATCCTATCACCTCAAGCATAACGTTGGATATCACATTGCTTCAAATAATCCAACATTTTCATCTGTTTGATTTGCAACATAGCCACATAACCCGATCGACGGCTCAATGTATCTGCAACTACATTTGCCTTCCCTGGCTTATATTGTATTTCACAGTCATAATCTTTCAAGAAATCAAGTGACTTCCTTTGTCTCATATTAAGTTTCTTTGGTGAAAATAGATACATCAAGCTTTTATGATCAGAATACAAAATAAACTTTTCACCATATAAGTAATGTCTCCAAATTTTCAAGGCAAACACAATAGCAACTAACTCCAGATCATGAGTTGGGTAGTTTCTTTCATAAACTTTCAGTTGCCTAGACCCATAAGCTACTACTTTACCATTCTACATTAATACGCAACCCAAACCCGCCTTAGAGGTGTCACAATATACATCAAAACCGTCTGAACCCTTTGGAATGATCAATACCGGGGCGGTAGTCAAGCGATCCTTTAACTCCTGAAAACTCAGATCGTATTCCTCAGTTCATTCAAACTTGGCCTCCTTTTTCAGTAGTTGAGTTAGAGACAAAGCAATTTGTGAAAATTTTTTTACAAAATGCCTGTAATAGCCTGCCATGCCAAGAAAGCTACTAACCTCAGTCACTAGCATTGGCCTACTCCAGTTTGTAACTACCTCCACCTTCTTTGGATCCATAGAAATACCATCGTCAGAAATCACATGTTCTAAAAATATCACCTTCTCTAGCCAGAACTCACATTTACTCAGCTTAGCATATAATTTTTCAACATGGAGCACTTGAAGTACCATCCTTAAGTGAGTTTTATGCTCCTCATAGTCTTTTGAATATATTAGGATGTCACCAATAAAAACTACCATAAATTGATCCGGATACGGCCTAAACACCCTATTCATCAGATCCATAAAAGTAGCAGGGGTATTTGTAAGGCCAAAAGGTATAACACGGAACTCATGGTGGCCATAACGCATCCGAAAATAAGTCTTAGGCACATCTTCTAGCTTGATCCTCAACTGAGAATAACCAGACCTCAAATCAATCTTTGAAAACACCCGAGATCCTTGCAATTGAATAAATAAATCATCGATATGCGGCAATGAATACTTTATTTTAATCGTGATTTTATTTAAGTCACGATAATCAACACATAACTGCAATGACCCATCTTTCTTTCTTGCAAACAATACTGGTGCTCCCTAAAGAGATATACTCTGTCTGATCAAGCCCTTATCTAATAACTCCTGTAACTATAATTTTAGTTCTTTCAATTCAGCCGGGCCCATACTATAAGGGGCCTTAGAAATCAGGCTAACTTTGGGAATAACCACAATCTCAAACTCAATTTCCCAATGTGGAGGTAATCCAAGTAATTCCTCCGGGAAGACATCTTCAAAATTACAAACAATAAGGGTATCCTTAGTCGCCACACTATGACTCCCAGTAGTGTAGGCATATACCAGGTAAGCTTTACACCCACTTTTCATCAAATACTTGGCATATAAAGAAGAAATTAATACAAGCACCTCCTTTTTCGTAATGCCTTAAAAGATAAAAGGTTCCATCCCATGAATATCAAAACAAACCCTTTTTAGAAAATAATCGATGTTGACGTGACACTTAGTTGGCCAGTCCAGTCCTAGCATGACATCAAAGTCACCCATGTTCAACAACACCAAATTCATAAGCAAATATTTTCCATTCACCTCAACCACACATCTAAGATATACAACATCAGTAATCACAGAAGATTAGTGGGAGTTGACACAGACAATGTATAATTCAAAACACACGTTGTAGATACAATACAGCACGCAAATTGTGGAGAAATAAAAGAGTGGATAGACCCCCAAATCAAATAATATAGAAGTAGAAACTCCACAAATAGAGAGGGTACCTTTCACAACGTTCGAGGATGCCTTCGGATCCTGAACAGTCACCACGAAGGCCTTAGCTATGACGGTAGGATTCTTTCCTTCAAACCTCAGAGGTAATTGATAGTCTTTCACCACGTGACCCTACTATCCACATCTAAAGCATGCCCCTGATACCTTATGACATGCTTGCCCCGGATGCTTCCTCCCACAGAAAGTACAATCAGTAGCTGATATTCGAGAGCCAGTCACTGACTGAGCTGGAATGATGCTCTTCCCTTTGTCTTTGGTCCTTGCCTTCTTGGATGGTCCTGAAGGTCCAACACTCGATCCAGTACCAATACCCGCGTAGCCAGCAGTCCTCCCGTCTCCACCTCCTTCTCATAAATAATCTCCCTATCCAGAATATCGGCATAGGTTTAGAGCTTATAGGTCGATAATTGTCTTCTGATATCATCCCTTAGTCCTTACTAGAATTTTTTCTCTTTCCTAAACTCGTCCTCCACGAAATAGGGCAAAAATTGGGACAACTCTATGAACTTTGTATGATATTCAGTCATAGTCATACTCCCCTATCTTAGCTGCATGAACTCTTGCTCATTCTGGTCTTGAAGACTGGACGAAAAATATTTTTTCATAAAGGCATCCTCAAATATTTTCCATGCAATTGCATCATCAGGTCCGCCTATTGCTCTCTTTTTCATACCCCACCAGTTGTCAGTTTCACCCTAAAGCTTGTACACCACAAAAGTAAGTTTCTCCTAATCGGTGCACCGGATCACAACAAAAATATTCTTCATCCTTTTAAGCCAAATGTTTGCTTTCGCCGGATCAGGCTTACCTACAAATCCTGGTGCTTGCTCTGCTGTGAACCTATCATTGGTCGTTGGAACAGGGTTTATTGGAACTAGCACAGGTGCTGGGACCAAGGCTATATGACGCTGCTCCACATATTCAACCACATTTATCATTCTTTCCAACAGATCCACATAAGAAGCCTTACGATCGTGGTAAGTACTAGCACCACCATGATTGTTACTTCTATTTCTCATACTGGCCATCCTATATCCTATAGTCAGAAACAATAACAGCATTAACAATCCTCAAGAAATCAAATTAGGGAAAGGGGCTATCAATGGTCTAATGAAATTTAAACCTAGCCTAAGGATCAACTTCCTAAGTGTCCTAGTTGACTTAGCTACCCCGACCTATCCCTACAGAAATTTAATCCTATGCTTCTACCTTTCGATCGATCATTCCCTACGGCATCTCATTTTTTTGATACCAATTGTGATGGGACGATTTTTTTTGTCCTCAGAAACTTCCGTCATTACAAAAAATAGAAGCCTTAGCCAAATTAACAACCTAAAATTCTAAGGAAAAACGGACAAAGTTTTTCCTAAAATTAGACTAAATTGAAATATAAATCCCATTTATAACCTACAACATATAGAATAACATCATCATATCCATCGACATGTACTCTCATTTCAGACACAAGATCACAGACGCCGTATAATTTCCTACAGCTTACATTTCACATTTCCTATCAACTACATTTGCCTTCCTTGGTTTATACTGTATTTTACAGTCATAATCTTTCAAGAAATCAAGCGACTTCCTTTGTCTCATATTAAGTACCTTTTGTGAAAACAGATACCTCAAGCTTTTATGATCAGAATAAAAAATAAACTTTTCACCATATAAATAATGTCTCCAAATTTTTAAGGCAAACGCAATAGCAACTAACTCCAGATCATGAGTCGGGTAGTTTCTTTCATAAACGTTCAGTTGCCAAGACTCATAAGCTACTACTTTACCGTGCTGCAATAATACGCAACCCAAACCCGCCTTAGAGGTGTCACAATATACCTCAAAACCGTCTGAACCCTTTGGAATGATCAATACCGGGGCGGTAGTCAAGCGATCCTTTAACTCCTGAAAACTCAGATCGCATTCCTCAGTTCATTCAAACTTGGCCTCCTTTTTAAGTAGTTGAGTCAGAGACATAGCAATTTATGAGAAATTCTCTACAAAATGCCTGCCAAGAAAGCTTCTAACCTCAGTCACCGACGTTGGCCTTCTCCAGTTTGTAACTGCCTCCATCTTCTTTAGATCCATAGAAATACCGCCATCAGAAATCACATGTTCTAAAAATATCACCTTCTCTAGCCATAACTCACATTTACTCAGGTTAGCATATAATTTTACAACATGGAGCACTTGAAGTACCATCCTTAAGTGAGTTTTATGCTCCTCATAGTCTTTTGAATATATTAGAATGTCACCAATAAAAACTACCATAAATTGATCCAGATACAGCCTAAACACCCTATTCATCAGATCCATAAAAGTAGCAGGGGTATTTGTAAGGCCAAAAGGTATAACAAGGAACTCATGGTGGCCATAACGCATCCGAAAACAAGTCTTAGGCACATCTTCTAGCTTGATCCTCAACTGATAATAACAAGACCTCAAATAAATCTTTGAAAATACCTGAGATCCTTGCAATTGAATAAATAAATCATCGATATGCGGCAACGAATATATTATTTTAATCGTGATTTTATTTAAGTCATGATAATCAACAATAAACTACAATGACCCATCTTTCTTTCTTGCAAACAATACTGGTGCTTCCTAAAGAGATCTACTCGGTCTGATCAAGCCCTTATCTAATAACTCATGTAACTGTAATTTTAGTTCTTTCAATTCAGCCAGGGCCATACTATAAGGGGCCTTAGAAATCTGGCTAACTTTGGGAAGAACCACAATCTCAAACTCAATTTTCCAATGTGGAGGTAATCCAAGTAATTCCTCCGGAAAGATATCTTCAAAATTACAAACAATAAGGATATCCTTAGTCACCACACTATGACTCCCAATAGTGTAGGCATATGCCAGATAAGCTTTACGCCCACTTTTCATCAAATACTTGACATATAAAGAAGAAATTAATACAAGCACATCCTTTTTCCTAATGCCTTAAAAGATAAAAGGTTCCATCCCATGAATATAAAAACAAACCCTTTTTAGAAAATAATCGATGTTGACGTGACACTTAGTTGGCCAGTCCATTCCTAGAATGACATCAAAGTCACCCATGTTCAGCAACACCAAATTCATAAGCAAATATTTTCCATTCACCTCAACCACACATCTATGATATACAACATCAGTAATCACAGAAGATCAGTGGGAGTTGACACAGACAACATATAATTCAAAACACATGGGGCAGATACAATACAACACGCAAATTGTGGAGAAATAAAAGAGTGGGTAGACCCCGAATCAAATAATATAGAAGTAGGAACTCCACAAATAGAAAGGGTACCTTTCACAACGTTCAAGGATGCCTTCGGATCCTGAACAGTCACCACGAAGGCCTTTGCTATGACTATAGGATTCTTTCCTTCAAACCTCAGAGATAATTGATAGTCTTTCACCACGTGACCCTACTATCCACATCTAAAGCATGCTCCTGATACCTTATGACATGCTTGCCCCGGATGCTTCCTCCCACAGAAAGTACAATCAGTAGCTGATACTCGAGAGTCAGTCACTGACTGAGCTGGAATGATGCTCTTCCCTTTGTCTTTGGTCCTTGCCTTCTTGGATGGTCCTGAAGGTCCCACACTCAATCCAGTACCAATACCCGTGCAGCCAGCAGTCCTCCCGTCTCCACCTCCTTCTCATAAATAATCGCCCTATCGAGAATATTGGCATAGGTTTAGAGCTTATAGGTCAATAATTGTCTTATGATATCATCCCTTAGTCCTTACTAGATTTCTTTCTCTTTCCTAAACTCATCCTCCATGAAATAGGGAAAAAATTGGGACGACTCTATGTACTTTGTATGATATTCAGTCATAGTCATACTCCCCTATCTTAGCTGCTTGAACTCTTGCTCATTCTGGTCTTGAAGACTTGACGAAAAATATTTTTTCATAAAGGCATCCTCAAATATTTTCCATATAATTGCATCATCAGGTCCGCCTATTGCTCTCTTTTTCATACCCCACTAGCTGTCGGCTTCACCCTCAAGTTTGTACACCACAAAAGTAAGTTTCTCCTGATCGGTGCACCGGATCACAACAAAAATCTTCTTCATCCTTTTAAGCCAAATGTTTGCTTTCCCCGGATCAGGCTTACCCAAAAATCCTGGTGCTTGCTCTGCTGTGAACCTATCATTGGTCATTGGAATAGGGTTTATTGGAACTAGCATAGGTGCTGGGACCAAGGCTATATGACGCTGCTTCACATATTCAACCACATTTATCATTCTTTCCAACAGATCCACATAAGAAGCCTTACGATCGTGGGAAGTACTAGCACCACCATGATTGTTACTTCTATTTCTCATACTAGCCATCCTATATCCTATAGTTAGAAATAATTACAGCATTAACAATCCTCAAGAAATCAAATTAGGGAAAGGAGCTATCAATGGTCTAATGAACTTCAAACCTAGCCTAAGGATCAACTTCCTAAGTGTCCTAGTTGCCTTAGCTACCCCGACCTATCCCTACATAAATTTGATCCTATGCTTCTACCTTTCGATCGATCATTCCCTACGGCATCTCATTTTTTTGATACCAATTGTGGTGGGATGATTTTTTTTTGTCCTCAGAAACTTTCGTCATTACAAAAAATAGAAGCCTTAGCCAAATTAACAACCTAAAATTCTAAGGAAAAACAGATAGAGTTTTTCCTAAAGTTAGACTAAATTGAAATATAATTCCCATTTATAACCTACAACATATAGAATAACATCATCATATCCATCAACATGTACTCTCATTTCAGACACAAGATCACAGATGCCGTATAATTTCCTACGGCTTACATTTCACATTTCCTATCAACTTCATTTGCCTTCCTTGGCTTCTACTGTATTTCACAGTCATAATCTTTCAAGAAATCAAGCGACTTCTTTTGTCTCATATTAAGTTCTTTTTGTGAAAACAGATACTTCAAGATTTTATGATCAGAATACAAAATAAACTTTTCACCATATAAGTAATGTCTCCAAATTTTCAAGGCAAACGCAATAGCAACTAACTCCAGATCATGAGTCGGGTAGTTTCTTTCATAAACTTTCAGTTGCCAAGACCCATAAGCTACTACTTTACCATGATGCATTAATACACAACCCAAACCCACCTTAGAGGTGTCACAATATACCTCAAAACCATCTGAACCCTTTGGAATGATCAATACCGGGGCGGTAGTCAAGCGATCCTTTAACTCCTGAAAACTCATATTGCATTCCTCAGTTCATTCAAACTTGGCCTCCTTTTTAAGTAGTTGAGTCAGAGACATAGTAATTTATGAGAAATTCTCTACAAAATGCCTATAATAGCCTGCCATGCCAAGAAAGCTTCTAACCTCAGTCACCGACGTTGGCATACTCCAGTTTGTAACTACCTCCATCTTCTTTGGATCCATAGAAATATCACCATCAGAAATCACATGTTCTAAAAATATCACCTTCTCTAGCCATAACTCATATTTACTCATCTTAGCATATAATTTTACAACATAGAGCACTTGAAGTACCATCCTTAAGTGAGTTTTATGCTCCTCATAGTCTCTTGAATATATTAGGATGTCACCAATAAAAACTACCATAAATTGATCCAGATACAGCCTAAACATCCTATTCATCAGATCCATAAAAGTAGCAGGGGTATTTATAAGGCCAAAAGGTATAACAAGGAACTCATGGTGGCCATAACACATCCGAAAATAAGTCTTAGGCACATCTTCTGGCTTGATCCTCAACTAATAATAACAAGACCTCAAATCAATCTTCAAAAACACCCGAGATCCTTGCAATTGAATAAATAAATCATCGATATGTGGCAACAAATACTTAATTTTAATCGTGATTTTATTTAAGTTACGATAATCAACACATAACTGCAATGACCCATCTTTCTTTCTTGCAAACAATATTGGTACTCCCCAAAGAGATATACTCGGTCTGATCAAGCCCTTATCTAATAACTCCTGTAACTGTAATTTTAGTTCTTTCAATTCAGCCAGGGCCATACTATAAAGGGTCTTTGAAATCGGGCTAACTTTGGGAATAACCACAATCTCAAACTCAATTTTCCAATGTGGAGGTAATCCAAGTAATTCCTTCGGAAAGACATCTTTAAAATTACAAACAATAAGGATATCCTTAGTCGCCACACTATGACTCCCAATAGTATAGGCATATGACAAGTAAGATTTACACCCACTTTTCATCAAATACTTGGCATATAAAGCAGAAATTAATACAAGCACCTCCTTTTTCCTAATGCCTTAAAAGATAAAGGGTTCCATCCCATGAATATCAAAACAAACCCTTTTTAGAAAACAATTGATGTTGACGTGACACTTAGTTGGCCAGTCCATTCCTAGAATGACATCAAAGTCACCCATGTTCAACAACACCAAATTGACAAGCAAATATTTTCCATTCACCTCAATCACACATCCAAGATACACAACATCAGTAATCACAGAAGATCGGTGGGAGTTGACACAGGCAATGTATACTTCAAAACACACAGGGTAGATACAATACAACAAGTAAATTATGGAGAAATAAAAGAGTGGGTAGACCCTGAATCAAATAATATAGAAGCAAGAACTCCACAAATAGAGTGGGTACCTTCCACAACATTTGGGGATGCCTCCGGATCCTGAACAGTCACCATGAAGGCCTTAGCTATGACGGTAGGCTTCTTTCCTTCTAACCTCGGAGGTAATTGATAGTCTTTCACCACGTGGCCCTACTGTCCACATCTAAAGCATGCTCCTGATACCTTATGACATGCTTGCCCCGGATGCTTTCTCCCACAGAAAGAACAATCAGCGGCTGATACTCGAGAGCCAGTCACAGACAGAGTTGGAATGATGCTCTTCCCTTTGTCTATGTTCCTTACTTTCTTGGATGGTCCTGAAGGTCCCACACTCGATCCAGTACTAATACCCGCCCATCCAGTAGTCCTCTTTGCAAAGAATTTCTCCGTCTCTGCCTCCTTCTCATAAATAATCGCCCTATCCAGAATATCGGCATAGGTTTAGAGCTTATAGGTTGATAATTGTCTTCTGATATCATCCCTTGGTCCTTACTAGAATTTCTTCTCTTTCCTAAACTCGTCCTCCACGAAATAGAGCAAAAATCGGGACAACTCTATGAACTTTGTATCATATTCAGTCATAGTCATACTCCCCTATCTTAGCCGCATGAACTCTTGCTCATTCTGATCTTGAAGACTGGATACAAATATTTTTTCATAAAGGCATCCTCAAATATTTTCAATGTAATTGCATCATTAGGTCCGGCTATTGCTCTCTTTTTCATACCCCACCAGCTGTCGTCTTCACCCTCAAGCTTGTAAACCACAAAAGTAACTTTCTCCTGATTGATGCACCGGATCACAACAAAAATCTTCTTCATCCTTTTAAGCCAAATGTTTGCTACCGCCGGATCAGGCTTATCCAAAAATCGTGGTGCTTGCTATGCTATGAACCTATCATTGGTCGTTTGAACAGGGTTTATTGGAACTGGCACATGTGCTGGGACCAGGGTTATATGACGCTGCTCCACATAAGTATCCTTACGATTGTGGGAAGTACAAGCACCACCTTGATTGTTTCTTCTATTTCTCCTACTGGCCATCCTATATCCTATAGTCAGAAACAATTACAATATTAACAATCCTCAAGAAATAAAATTTGGGAAAGGGGCTATCAATGGTCTAATGAATTTCAAACCTAGCCTAAGGATCAACTTCTTAAGTGTCCTAGTTGCCTTAGCTACCCCGACCTATCCCTACAGAAATTTAAGCCTATGTTTCTACCGTTCGATCGATCATTCCCTAAGGCATCTCATTTTTCTGATACCAATTGTGATGGGAAAATTTTTTTTGTTCTTAGAAACTTCCATCATTACAAAAAACAGAAACCTTAGCCAAATTAACAACCTAAAATTCTAAGAAAAAACGGACAGAGTTTTTTCTAAAACTAGACTAAATTGAAATATAAATCCCATTTATAACCTACAACATACAAAATAACTTCATCATATCCATCAACATGTACTCTCATTTCAGACACAAGATCACTGATGTCGTATAATTTCCTACGGCTTCCTATTTCAGCAAATGCATCAAATACACTTCATATACATAATCCATATACATAAAAATTTATATACAAAATCCAGTGTTTATATTCAAACTATTTCCTTCCGAGGTCTCCAAAAGTCTTTATGTTAAGCTTTTAATCACTCCTTCTCGTCTGATACTAGTTCTGCAGTTTCATCTAGAAGGAAAAAAAGTAAAATAGTAAGCCAAAATCCAGTAAGGTACATGCATACATGTAGTAAAACTTTCATGTGGAACAAAATGCAGTAAAATGAATACAGTTGCATGCTAAAGTAAAAATGCTATAAAACAGTGATTTTCAGAAACTATAGCAGAATATAAATACAGAAGATTACAGAACTGCCATGGAATAGAAACATATATATAAATCATGAGAAAAACAGAATTTGATAATAATCAGGCTTTGGAAATCAAAAATCGGTAAAGATAAAT
>JAOVVI020005969.1:0-16007 GCA_028571085.2 Nepenthes alata
ATCTTATCATAAATTATATATAAAGTAGAATTGACGACGGCTTTTGATGGTAATAAAAGTCGGGTCGTCACAAGAAGCGTGCCACTAGGACTGTCACGTCAGGCGCATGCCTGGCGTGTCAGCTGTCAGTCCTGACACCTGGGAAGTTGTTCCCCCTGTAACTTCCAATCATGGTAGGTTACCAATATCCCTGCAAAAATGGCTACTGCAGATATGACTCTAATAATCTCGCCCTTTGGCAATTCCGTGATAAAACTTAAAAAATAAATAAATACAATAGAATTACGAGTTTAGACACCACCGTGATAAAATCCGTGTACATAAAAATTTATGCCTAGTGGTACATAAGAGACAAGAATAATGCAAACAGCTACACTAGTACTGCTCCATCGAGGTGATGATAGCTGCGTTGACAGTGTAAGAGAGTTGCCTAGTCAGGTAAGATTAGTACCAACAAGACAGAATATAATATGAGAGAATAAGAAAAATAACATGCAATGTGAATAAGCATGAGATACAAGCAGTACTGAAATGGAACAGAAATAACATGTAACATAAATAACAAGTCTCCCCCTAACAGAAATAACAAGACTCCCCCTAACAGTAATAATAATAGTAATAATATCTCTCCTAATCGCCCCCTATCAGAATGCACCAAAATAAAAACAACCAAGATCTCTCCCTTTGTGTCACGAAGAGCCAAAGAGACGGGATTACTCAGAAGAAGAGGAATCACCGGGGGTGAACATAGTCCGATGGCAGTGCGTAAAAATTTAAACCGCACACTGTCTAAGGGTTTAGTGAGGATATCGGTCAGTTGGTGTTTGGTAGGAGTATGTGTAAGTGAGATAACGCGAGTTTCAACAAGCTCACGAATGAAATGATGCCGAATGTCAATATGTTTGGTACGGGAATGTTGTACAAGATTTTTAGAGATATTTATTATACTAGTATTATCACAGTAAATCTGCATAGTGTCATGAATAATATTGTAGTCAAGAATCATTTGTTTCATCCATAAGAGTTGGGTGCAACAACTTCCCGCGGCGATGTATTCAGCCTCGGCCGTAGATAAGGAGATGGAGTTTTATTTCTTACTCATCCAAGCCACCAGGTTGGAGCCGACATAAAAACACCCACCGACGGTACTCTTTTGATCCTCAATATTTCTAGTCCAATCGACATCTGAGTATCCAGCCAAGGCAAAATTGGATTCGTTAGATAGGAAAATTCTAAGATCAGACGTCCCGTTGATATAGCGAATAATACGCTTAACAACACTTAAATGAGATTCTTTTGGAACAGATTGATAACGGGTGTAAACACCGATACTAAATACAATGTCGGGTCGACTAGCTGTCAAATATATGAGACTACCGATCATGCTTCTATAAAGAGATGGATCGACGCTCTTACCTGCAGGATCACGATCCAGCTTGGAGGAGGTGCTCATGGGGACCGGGTATGTTTGGAGTTATCAAGATGGAAGCGTTTGACAAGGTCCTTGGCATATTTGGCTTGAGAAATAAAGTTACCGTGAAGGAGTTGCCAAATTTGCAAGCCAAGGAAGTATGTAAGGTCTCTGATCATACTCATTTCAAATTTGAAGGCCATACAATGTGCAAAGGAATGAGGACAGGAGTCTACCGTAGTGACAAAAATAATGTCATCAACATACACTTGGGCTACCAACATACATTTATCAATCATTTGGACAAATAACGTTTTATCAACACTCCCTCGAACAAAACCATGATCACAAAGGTACGATGTAAGACGTTCGTACCAAGCTCTGGGAGTTTGCTTAAGGTTGTAGAGAGCCTTCTTGAGGTTGTACACATGATCTAAAAAAGCAAGATTTACAAAACCTTTCGGTTGTTCAACATATACCTCTTCTTGTATGAACTCATTTAGGAATATACTTTTGACATCCATTTGGTATAATTTAAAGCCTATGGTACATGCAACAGATAGAAGAATATGAATAGACTCGAGATGGGCCACAGGGGTAAAAGTCTTATCATAGTCAATGCTTTCCACCTGAGTATATCCTTGAGCAACAAGGCGAGCTTTATTACGGGTGATATCTCCATTTTTATCGGTCTTATTTTTGAATATCCAATTGGTTCCAATGATATTTGTATGGGTAGGATGTGGAACTAGGGTCCAAACATCATTCATCACAAATTGGTTTAGTTCCTCATGCATGACATTTGTCTAACACTCATCGAACAAGGCCTCTTCTATCCTTTTTGGTTTGATGTGTGAAACATAACAGGTATAGGCGAGTTGATTTAGAATGCAACGACGCGGCCTCATATCTTTATTGACATCACCTAACATAAGTTCCTTTGGATGATTTAGCGTAACTCTGGCAGATGGTTCATTTGTAAAAATGATGGTAGGAGTTACCTGCTCAATATCGGAAAAAGGTAAGTTGGGTGAGGAGTTATCATGATCATCTTCCTTATGCGAACAATCAGTGTTTTCAGAATGATCAAGAGGAGTGTCATTCACAACAACATTTATGGATTCCATAACCGTTTGAGTGCATATGTTGAAGACACGATAGACTCGACTAGTGAGAGAGTATCCCAAGAATATTCCTTCATCACTTTTTGAGTCGAACTTTGCTAAGTTTTCCCGATCACGTAGAATAAAGCATTGATAACCGAAGATATGGAAATACTTAACATTGGGTTTCTTTCATTTTCAAAGTTCATAAGGAGGTGTGTCTATCCCAGGTCTTAGGTAGACCTGGTTGATGATGTGACAGGCCGTACTCACAGTTTTGCCCCAGAAGTGCATGGCAATATTTTTACATTGCATCATAGTTCTGGCCATTTCTTGAATAACTCAATTTTTACATTCAACAATCCCGTTTTATTGAGGGGTGATGGGGGAAGAAAATTTATGGTGAATTCCCTCATCATTGCAAAATGTTTCAAAATTTAAAAACTAGCAAACCAGTAGCAGCCATTTTCAACATCAAATCAGCTGACGAGCAATCTTCATGCCAGAACTAGTAGCAGTAGCTTTCAACCATTTTCAGCAAATCATACTCCAGAAAACCAGCAGCAGCCTTAATGTTTCGGCTACTGAGAACTCAAATGCGGCTTCTTCATACCGATACTTTGATTAACACTCTGATTCCCGTTACTCATCCTCACAATATTATTCTTAGATGGAAGTTGAGGCTGTCAAGACCCTGACACTTTGCCCAAAATATAAATCAGATCAAAATAATTCACCAGCTCAAAGGCTGCCAAATACCAAATCAAAAAATCGAGGTAACAATCAGCTAATTCATGCATTAAGCACTCAAAATATACGTAAATTTAAAATTTATAACCTAAACTTTAACTTATATATATGCCTCTTTTGAATGCTGAGATCATTTGTTCTAGTCTCTCTTTTTTTAAATATTCAGTTGTTATGGATAATGAGTTATTTTATAAATAACTTTGATATAATCCTAAATAACTCAATATAATCTAATCATACTTGGAAATAAATTAAACAAATATGAAAATAATATTTTTAACATTCCCTCAGAGGATCTAACCTCCACTTGTTTTAGCACATGATTAACCGAAGAAGAGAAAGCCAACTGGTCTTTTAAGACTTTAGATTGGCTCATAGTTTTGCTAGCAGGCCCACTACATTGATCACAAATTTACTTCATATTCTTGTCAAACGGCTTTACAACTTTCATCTTCAATGAGTAATATGTAAAATGCACAGGCAAGTCACAATAAAATTTAATTGCAACAAACAAATGACTAAATGTAAAGTGCCTGTTAAGTGTATGTGGAACCCTTCAAATAATAGGTGTTTAATAATGTACGTGACAGCCATTGAATACATACACACACATGCATACATTTAATTTTAATTTTTATGGTGTAGTGGGTGATGATTAAAATGCTGGTAAGCCATAAGCCTTACGTGATATATAGTTAAGCTCTTGTCTATGCTTGAAAGCTCAACTCTTTAATGTTTATTTTGCCTAATGGTCTTCCAAATTTATAAAACATAAATAACCCCACATGTTGTACTTCACTGCCGTCAAAATTTCTTTCTTTACGATTGAATCTTATTTATATCCTACCCAAATATCTAGAGTAAAACATAAGATATTCTTCTCCAATATGACATTTAGCTATAGAGCCTTCTGGGCGTGTTTTGTTACATACATATGATTTTAACTTACGTATATACTTATAAACAAGACTTTATTAGTTCAAATGTCATAATCATTATGTTCAAAATGCACATGCTATAAGTTCTAGGGATATCTCACCATTCAAAAGGATACATCCATCGATATTGAACTGGTCCTACAACTTTGGCCTCACTTGCCAAATAAATAGGTAAGTGCAGCATGATATCAAAAAAAGATGAAAAAAAGATACATTTCATTTTACAAAGGGTCAAAATAATATTTCGTTCTAATTTTTTCAATGCATCTACTCGTAATATTTTTTTCACATAATTGTTTAAAGAACACACTTAATTTAGCTAATGGTTCATATGCTTCTGTAGGTAAGATACCACAAAATGTCATTGCAATCAAGTATTGAATAAACACATGATAATCATGACTTTTTATCCTTGAAACCTTACTATCAACACAATTTACACATCAAGCTATATTGGAAGAGTAACCATCTGAAATTTTCAGATTTGTAAGAAACTTACAAACAACCCTTTTTTCTTTCAATGTCAATGTATATGTAGTTTTAGGAATTAAATATTTATCTCTGATTTTAATAGGATGTAAGTCCTTTTGAATTTCCATATTCCTCAAGTCTAGATGAGAATTCACATTATCCTTTGTCTTCCCATCAATGTCTAACATCGTGCCTATGATACTTTCGCAGACATTCTTTTCAATATGCATAACATCAAAATTATGATGAACTAAAACTTTACTTCAATAAGACAACTTAAAAAAAAATACTTTTCTTTTTTCAATTATATTTGAGAGTATGTTTAGGTTGCTTTCGTTTAGTACCAGCCTTTCGAAATATCAGATTATCACATCCACTAAGTTGATCAAGGATATCATTCCCTAAAAATATCTTGGGAGCATATCACATTTTTATAGTGATGTTAAAGATTTTTTTATCAAATCTCTATTTATGAATGATATCTAAGAATGTACAATGACACACATAACATAATTTATGACCATGTGACAATCTATAAGAGGAAGTATCAACATTGTAACTAGGACAATCAAATTTTTTTTTCGTACTCCAATCTGATAAATTTATGTAAGCTGAAAAATTATTGATAGTCTACAATAATAATGCATGTAATTGAAAATTGTTTGAACTGAAAGAGTCGTAGGTTTCAACCCCAGCATATCATACTTTCATAAACTTATCTAATAATAGTTTTAAGAATACATCAATATCATTTTCAGGAGCTTTTGGACCAGGAATTATTAATGATAGCATAAAGTATTCACTTTTCATACACATTCACGGTGGGAGATTATATGGAACTAATATTATCGGCCATATGCTGTAAGATGTACTTAAGTTGCCAAAAGGATTAAATCCATCAAAGGCTAATCCAAGCCTCACATTTCGAGAATCTAGTGTAAAGTTTGGGTACATTTCATCAAAAAATTTCTAGGCTTTGGAGTTAGCTGGATGTCTCAAAACTCCATCATCGGGGCATTTCTCCTTATACCATCGCATATGAGAGGCTATTTTTGAAGATATATAAAACCTTTGAAATCTAGATATTAGTAAAAAATGACGAATAATTTTATGTGGAACTTTTTTTCCTTCATCATTATCACTTTTTCACCTCGAACACCCACAAATTTGACAGCTTTGATATTTTTCATGTACATTTCGATAAAGGATACAATCATTCTTACAAACATCAACTTAATATAATTCAATCCAAAATCTCTTGTATACGTTTTTGTTTAATAAGAGTTACTTGAAAAATTGCTGTCATGGAAGAACACTAGTTTCAGTAAATTCAGCAGTATTGAGAAAGATTTATCACTCAAATCGTTAATGCACTTCAAATGGAGAAGATGCAAAATAAATTTCAATTTAGTAAAATGATCAGAACACAAACAATTTCTATTCAGCATCTTTCATGAGTCTATAAAAATTTTCTGGCAATGTATCATTTCGATCTGTATCATCACCTGCATGGTCAACATCTTTACTAAAATGTAAATTTTAAACATTTGTGGCATGATAGATCAAAGGAATAGTATCATCATATTTAAAATTATTATTTTCACTTTCTTTCCCATCATTATCATGTCCCTCATCACTATTAGAATTATTTTCTTCTTCTCCATAAAAAATCCATTGTTTATAATACCTTAATATTCCATATATGATTAAATAGTTAAATATCATCTCCCTGTCTTGATAAGAAAGATTATTACAATTATTATATAGATAACGTATCTTATCCCCATTTTTTAATTTTTAAAAATATAAAAACAAGAAATTCGACGACTCCTTTCTATACGTTAGCTTCCGTCTATCATTAACAGCCTTATAATTTATCTAACTCTTATCCATCCTATAATATAAATAAGAAAAAAGTTAGTGTAAATAAACCAATTGTAAGTGAACTATGTAACAAAAAGGTTAGTAAATAAATATATAATAAAAATTAAATCACACTCTTCCTATAATAAGACATATTAGATTCACAGCATCACATTGATATTTAGAGCATTCAACAAGATGCATGGTATGCATAAAATATTTATCTGAATAAGGGGACATCATAGAGTAATAGGTGACGAGATGAGACTGATAGGGCAGAGAAATTTTTTTCCTATTCATGGACAACAAGAAATATATTAAGATAATGGATAATAATATAGGACAAAGCCCTGTCTGTAGAGATAATTATAGACAACTTATTTATGAATTTTAATAGTTAAGTATGGCCATAATTTATGAGATAGAGTGTAAATTAATTTTCATGCATTTACTTTAGTCAGTAAGATTTTTCATAAGCTTTTAATTTATTCATTTCTTTACATATTTATTGTAATGTCTTATATTTACTTACTAAACTTTTAACTCATATTATTGTGCAATACTTTTAAATTAGTAGGCATGATCTTTTGGAAAGTTTTGGATCAGA
The DNA here is from genome assembly GCA_028571085.2 of Nepenthes alata. Lineage (NCBI taxonomy): Eukaryota > Viridiplantae > Streptophyta > Magnoliopsida > Caryophyllales > Nepenthaceae > Nepenthes > Nepenthes alata. The sequence goes on from JAOVVI020005969.1 coordinate 7,144, forward strand.
AATGTTTGTTGTTCTATGGTTTGTTTTGAAGAAGACATTGCAATGTATTATGTTGTTATAGGTAGAATAATTTAAAATGTTTAAGCACAATTTGGCATGTATTATATCATACTTTGTGGACAAGGGATGATGTAGTATTTTAGTTATTCTTATATAATGTATTATATGACAGGCTGAAGGTGTGTGGAATGCACTTTGCCAACACGAGACAAAGTGGCCGGTCAACGGGTTGACCGGTTGAGGAGGCAAAATGGCTGACAATATTTGCAGGAAGCCAAAATGGCCGGTCAATAAGTTGACCAGTTAAAGGTGTGCGGAACGCATTTTGCCAATATAGGAAAAAGTAGATAGTCAACAAGTTGACCGGTTGAGGGAAAATGGTGGAGAATGTTTACAGGAAGCCAATTGACCGGTTGAAGGTGCACAGAATGTGCGTTGCCAATATAAGGCAAAGTGGCTGATGTAACGACTCAAACTCGAATCCTCAAACTCGACCCGGACCGTCATGAAAAAATTCTCAAATCAATCAAAATCATTAATTACACGTCATCAATCAACTTAAATGAACTCAATAATATCATCTAAGACACCATCAATAATCATAATAAGTGCATCATAAAATAAATATCCAAAATAGTAATAGATAATTTTAAAAATAACATCGATATCCAAAAATATCAATTCTTATAAAGAAAATCTAATAAAAAAATTGAACAATAACTGAACCACAAAAATCTTAAGTCTCTATCCTGGAATCCGCACCTGGAGTCTACTCACGCGATTTCTTCTATCCAGATATCAACATGTCTACTCTGGAGATTATAAAATACAAGAGTGAGCCGAATGTTCGACAAGTAAAAATAAATAACAATAAAGGAATACAATAAAGTATCTTGGATGATAAAATAATAAATAAAATTAAAAATAATAGGTGATATACCAACTACTGTCTGAGATTCAATAACAAGTCGGGTCTAAAACCCCGAAGCCAAATGAACAACTAGATATCAAGAAGCAACATGGATTCTATTGAATCCAATTATCAGCTTAATACGAGGTCACGACTGTATAAATGATCAAGAATCTCCACGGACCTTATTCTACTATAGTGAACCAAATGACGTGTATTTACGCCCCCAACGGTTGGGTAAGTGTAACAAAATTATCCACGGTATCCAACTACCCCAGCAGTCCTCCCAAAAGCTACACCCGTAGCATGCCGATACCATCCATGATACCCCCGTCAAATGATATCCCAGATATCATTCTCTACGATGGTCACTTAATTATAAGTATCCCTCATCAATATCAATGACATCTACCTATTGTACAAGATAATAAGAATTCGATTATTCGTCCAATTTGATATCACAACTGCACGAAATAATAAGAATCTCATTAGACCTTATTTTACCATAGTGAACCAAAGGTCGCTTATTTACATCCCCAATGGTTGGGTGAGTGCAATGAGGTTATCCATAGTATCCCACTACCCCTATAGTCTTTCCAGAGGCTATACCCGTAGCATGCCGATACCACCCATGATATCCCCCACCAAATGATTTCCTAGATATTATCCTCTACGATGGCAACTAAGTTATAAGTATCCCTCATCAATATCAACGACCTCTACCTCTGAAATGGAATCAATACTGAAAAAGTATAGGCTATTTTACGGTCTCACAGACTCTCATACGCACGGTTATTGTAGAGTTTTCATACACTATTCTTTAGTTATCCGTTGAGTGCCAATATATGTACATATGTACAAAGTTAACACGAATAATAATTTTTTAAAACATACAAAAAAAATATAAAAATAAAGACTAAACTAACCAAACAGTTATTATCATTACAAGCATGCTAAACTCAAAATCATAGATTTGTTATAAACACATTCAACCATATATATATATATATGTGTGTGTGTGTTTATTTATTTATTTAATTATTTATCTATTTGTACACGTACACGTCTACACCTCCAACACAACCATTCACTGGGCACCCCATACCGCCTCCGGATGTGCCCGCACACACCCACTGTGCACCTCATACACGCCGCAACACGCACACGGCGCACACACAATGCCGGCTACACCAACACCGCACACTGCCGCCAAGCCCACACACTCGAGTCGCCAATCTCCTTCTCCCCATGTCCATTGCCGAACCCATACAGCAGAGTCGAATACTCTGTTTTCGCAGCCACATGCCGATTACCACTGCGAGGAGAAAAATTCTAACTTTTCATCATTCACAATTAAATCAATGAATGTTATAGGTTAAATTCCTCATTTATACGTTTCAGTACGGCCAAAGCTCCTAAAACAATTCCGTTTCCACCTTCCAAAGCCAAGGCTCTGTTTTTCCTGCTTTGTCACAATTCCTCCGGTTTCCCACCACTCACGGTGGGAGAACAGGAGAATCAATATCAATGAGTGAAAAAGATAATTTACATGCCAAATAACAGGGTTTAGTTCCTCTTGCCATCGCTAGGTCACTCGACACATCTGGAAGCTAGAAACAGAGCACAGTGCTCTATTTCCATGTCCATGCAAGGATCAAAAACATTAGAGGAGTATATGATATAAAATCAATAATTTAGGTCTCCATTAGACAAATTACGAAGTTCCCCATTCATTATCTAGCCCCAAGGTCAACCGATTGCTCACATAGCCATGGCTCTGCGTTCGGTTTTCCAATTTCGCAACCTTTGGGTTACACCGATCTTATCCCCAAATTTGAACACAAAATCAGAGATAAACATGAAGAAAGAGTTTATTTGTAAGGAGGAAGCTTTACTTGCCTCAAATTCCTCTTCACTTTCTGGCGACGGTGGCGGCAACTGCAGAGCAAATCTTCGGTTCCTCCTCCCTTTCCCTATCCCTAATGCTGCCTTAAATAATGAGAATGTTGGTTAGGGTTTCACCCAAGGTTTCCATATGAGGCCGATTCCAACCTCTACGGTTGTTGCCCCACCACACGCCTCTTTCCTTCTTCCTCCCTTCCCTTCCTTTCCACTCTTCCCTCCTTTCCTTTCCTCTCTTCCTTGTCGTCATTGTTGTTGTTGTTGTTATTGCTATTATTATTATTATTATTATTATTATTGTTATTATTATTATTATTGTTATTATTGTTGTTGTTATTGTTGTTATTATTATTGCTATTATTATTATTGTTGTTGTTGTTGTTATTATTATTATTATTATTATTGTTGTTGTTTTTGTTATTATTATTATTATTATTTTTGTTGTTGTTATTATTATTATTATTATTATTATTATTATTGTTGTTGTTGTTATTGTTATTATTGTTATTATTATTATTATTATTGTTATTGTTGTTATTATTGTTATTATTATTACTATTATTATTATTGTTGTTATTATTATTATTATTGTTATTTTTGTTATTATTATTATTATTATTATTGTTGTTGTTATTGTTATTATTATTATTATTATTATTATTGTTGTTGTTATTGTTATTATTATTATTATTATTATTATTATTATTATTATTATTATTGTTATTATTATTGCTATTATTATTATTATTGTTGTTGTTGTTGTTATTATTATTATTATTGTTATTATTATTCCTAAATTCTTTGATTCAAATATGCTAACTTATTGGCCCCACGCATCAGTTTAATTATATAAATTTTAAGCCCAATAATGATTAAAAGTATTAAATAATTATCAAAATTAATTTTATAATATTCTAAATATTCATGGCGTTACAACTGATTAATAGGTTGACCGACTGATGAGGCAAAATGACTGAAAATGTTTACAGGAAGCTAAAATAGCTGGTCAATGGGTTGACTTGTTGAAGATGTGCAGAATGCACTTTGTCAATTGGGGTAAAGTGGCATGTCAACAAGTTGATTGATTGAGATGGCAAAATGGTCGTGAATGTTTGTAGGAAGCCAAAATGGCCGGTCAATGGGTTGACCGGCCGATTATGAGTTCTTGCTTAAGGTGCACGAAATTTTGATGGATGTGCTATTTTGCCAAGTTAGGAGCAAAGTGGCAGGTTTCAATGATTTTCCAAGTTGGAGCATTTTGGCCAGTTGTGAAAAGAACTGTTTGCACTGGATTGCATACTTTTGAACTTTTTGAATTTATTAGAATTTAACCAATAGAATTTTTGAAAAATAAATGGTCAAAGTTGGTTAAGAATATTTGAAGAAGAGTTTCTTTTCACACCTTTCTCTAGTCTTCAATGGTAGAATAAGAGATTAACTAACAAGAAAAAAATGAGAAAAATATAATAAAGAAAAGATAAAGTTGTTGTCAAGCAAGATCAAATTGTTCCTACCTGCAAACCTTCAATCACAAATTTTAGATGTTCATTCTCATTCATCAACTTCACAATCTCATTTTGCTTAGCCTGAAAAGATGATGGAAATCAAAATCATACAATAATCAAGACATGCGGAATTATCACAGAGGCATATATAATTGTCTAGTTACAATAGTATCTCCTATTTTATAACAATTACATCCATTTCATTAATAGTGAATCTGTTTGCTCAGGCTATTGTATATTTTGATTACTGCAATAGACATTGTAGATATTGCTATGAATAAACATAGGGCTAGCACAAGCTTAGGAGCAACTGCGTTGTAAAAAGGAACTAAACTAACTTTTAGCTAGATAAATGTTTAGCAGAATTTTGACAAGCAACTAAGGAAGATACAAGCTGCTAACCGAGCATAAAATATTCACATCTATTTCTAAAATCAGGGTTCTAAATTTATACAATCTAAAAAAGTGTAGAAGGAGAATCCACACTTGTACAAAGAGACACTATTCTACGATCTACTACACAAGGTATCATAAGCCTCTTTCCTTCCAGACAGTTAGAAGCCACGATTTTATTCAGAGAAGAGTCAGATGTTGGTAGAAGGAATGGCCACAGAAATATTGTTCCATATCACATAAATGAAGTATAAATTATAAAGTCAGAACACTAGTTCATATTTAAAGTTGTACGAAATTACATAAAAGTGATAAAAGACAACCTGCAAGGATAAAACTTTCATATACACCAAGATTTTTTTCATTTATATGATGAGCAGCAAAATATTCTTTAGCAGCTAATCACTAAGAACCTAAATAATCTGAAAGAAAAACTCAACAAAAAGGTAATACTATAAGTATTACAATACATGAAATTTAGCACATATTTTACAAGATAGACTATAACTAAGAGGCAGAATATGCCTAAAGACAACTTAGCCATTACCTCATGAATGGTTAAAAATAAAAAAATTTCTACCAAATCTAACCTTGTTAGTTTTGGCAAAAAATATGGCTCATTTAAAGCTTGAGCGTCTGACATGAAACACATTTTAAATGGCCAAGTACATATCAAATGGAATCATTAGTACAAATCATCAATGACCAAAAAATAAATAATATAACTCAAAATTGACACTATAGCTCGAACAAAGAATAGATAACAATAGCTACTCCGATAATGACGTTGAATAGAAGAGGACGATACCTCGAACACAATACTTCAGTCACGGATTTTTGTCAACAATAAGATTGAAGAAAATATTCGATAGAGTATAAAATATAAAGAAAAATAGTTGAACAGAAGATGACGATAGTGACGATAAATAAGTGAAAAATATTTTAATATAAAAATAAATTTTATTTTATAAATTGGGATTCAAAAAATTTTAATCAACAAATCGTTATGTTTTAACGATAATAAGGTAGATTTATAATTATTCAAGAAATGGAAGAGATTGCTTGCCTAATTTGCTACGATAAATAGTGATAACAGCTTCAAACAGTGATGATGGACAACGGAGACAAGAAATAACGGCCATTGCAATAGTATCTCTCTTTCTCAAGCAACGGCTACGGCTACGAAAGTAACAATAATGGTTTAATGGCGATGCTTAGCAAAATGAAGGGGAGAAGAGGAAGAGAGAGTGTGACGCTTAGCAAAATGAAGGGAAGCCTAAATGGGATGAGGGTTTAATTTGCCTCAGATGCCTGCGGCCGTTGGATTTCTTTTTATCCAGCAGCTACATGTCACCCTTTTTGTTTAATAAAATAATATCGTGCACGTGGCTAAGGGCGATTCGTCAGAAGCTTCCGGAGCTTGATAACGGGCAGATTGAATTAAACATTAAATTAATTTAATTTAAAATGTTAAATTAAAAACATTTCCACGGGTACGGTGGTTAAATTTTAAATTTTATTTACTAAATTTTTATAAGATTTAGATTTTTAAAATAATAATTTATTAAATAAATTATAACTTTTTAAAATATTTTTAAGTATTAGAATATATTTTTTTATAATTAGTAATAATTTGTTTTTATCACTCTTATTTTTATTATTTAGTATTAATTGTTTTATTTTTTATAAATTATTATTTATTTAATTTTAACCTTTTAGTAATAAAATAATAATTTTATCATTAAATTATAAATATTAATTATTAATAGCAATAAGAACATAATATTTTGTCACTAAAAATTAGTTTTTATATAGTGTTATCATTTCTTGGAATATACTCTTCAGAAATTTGTGCCCCATCTTCAGGAGAAACTCCAATCTGGTGGTCCTTTCATGGTTGATTCAGTTTTGTTGGAGGCCTTGCAAACTCCAATCTTCTTAATTGATGCATTTGTAGTAGATCGATGGGAAAGATCTGTATCATCTTGCCGTATTGTTGGCGAAAGAGTAGATTTTTGCGAGCCTTTTTGGGAGCTTCTGTTGTGGATGCGGATCCAGTGTCAGCCATGGTGTTCAGTTCTGTTGTTGCTCTTATGTCTGAGGGAACCAGTCGGAAAAGGCTGAGAAGAAGGGCATTGTATCTGTGGAGCCTATGCCTCAATCAAACCTTGGGGGGTTTGTGTCACCGCCTTAGCCCAAAGCCAGGATATATTATTAATTGATTCATAACTAATTTAAATCAGATTTTAAATTCAAAGGTACAAATTAATTTATTATTTCATCGATTAAAATCTAAAAGTTACATTTAAAAATAGCTCAAAGTATTAATAATTACTTGATCTCAAAACATATATAAGAAAAAATATCTCAGTTAATACCAGAGAATCAGACTAACTTCCTAAAAGTTTAAAATTGAACTTAAGCATAATTAATATGACATCATTAGCTAGACAAAAATAAGTAAATTTATCCGAACAGCCTGCTCTTGTCCAGCATTCTTATAAGTAAATTGGAGCCCACTAATCTAGAAGGTTAATAAAAATAAATGCAAAAATGAGTTCAATACTTAACGTGAGATATATATTTCTATATATTGATATATACCAACGAATGAATTATATCATAATCAAATGTCCAAAATGTCAATAATATCTGATGCGTCACTGGGTCTGAATTTTCTTGCGGATTAGAGAGTTTTCAGATTTCTCAATTTTAGTGGATCGCGAATGGATCTGGTCTCTGTGCCTTTCAATCTGGGTTCTACACAATACAAACTATAAATAATAAGTCAAAGAATAGTGGGATGTTCTTCCACCGTAAACACTCTAACGCTCAAGTTAGAAATCTTTCCCATAGAATGGAAAGATGCAGGTATGGAAGTAAACGTGATGGCGAATGCAGGTATGCTAGAATGCAGGGAGTGCAAGCGGTGTTTTTAAGTGGGGCTTTTGCTCCCCTTCTTGCACTGTTGAGAGTGGCTCATTAGAGTCACCAGATTGAGGCATTAGTTTGAGGGAGAAGAGTTGGTTCTTCCTCATCGTTTTCTTGTCTGTAGGGTGCTAGGATCAATCTTTAATTTCAAGTCACCGTTTAGGCTTTTTGGAAATGGGATTCTGGGGTCCCCTTCTCGGCTAAGGGAGCATGTATTTGTAGGCTTCATGGAGGAGGCCTTTGGGCGCAAGAACCTCCGACAAGTGGCTTGTCGAGATTCGCTTGTAGCTGAGCACTGGTGGTGGCTAGTGCTATCAGTTGTCGCCATGTGGTGGCGTGGGAATTGTCGTCGGGCGTGGCCAATGCAAGTTTGTTTGACTTTGCTTGGATTGGTCAGGAAGCTGTTGGGATGACATTTGTTGCGGCGTGTTAACATTGACCTCATCTCCTATTTGCTGACATTCTCGCCGTTTCGACAGGGGTGTGGGTGAAACTAATTGGGCACATGTCAAGGGCGCCGAGTGTGCTTTGCTCCAAGTCTCCTACGGTGGCGTCGCCAGGCCAGTCCCATCTGCTAGTTGGACATGCCTGCTATCAATTGGGCTTTGCTGGCTCTGGCTTAGATTCTTGTTGGACTCATCACTAACCTTCCATGCCTGGGGACGGCCCATTGCCGGGGCCGGGCATGTCAGAATATGGGTCCCGCCGCTAGCTTGTGTGTGCCTTCTCGAGATGTGCCAGCCTACGATTCTCAAGGGTGTTGCTCCTTCCCCATGTGAATATGTAGCCTTTCAAGGGTCCCATAGTGATTCAATGCCCTGTCTGGAAAGATTCACGACTTGGTAGTCGGCCTCGCATTGATGGCTTCCCTATTTTTTTATTGATGGTCATTGGGTGGCACGCCCCTTTGGGAGCTTGCTAGGCCTTCTGCGTGGCTATAAATTGGGGGGTTCCCATACTCTAGGGACATAAGCTCATCCCTTCGTCAGTGAAGAAATGTGGGGTCCCTGGCTCGTCTCATGCCCTATGGAGTTCCGCACGAGAGTTGGATGGATCTGCGGGAGACTTGTAGCTGCTTTTGAAGCCTATCATTGTGCACCTCTTGTGGAAGTTTTCTCGTTGTGACGAGGGTGACTTAGCCATTCTGCAATTGTCATGTGCCTCCTTTCCGTCTGGCCAGGGCGTTCAACCGCTGGGGGAGCGTCGCGAGGTCAGCACTTTGA
>JAOVVI020005970.1:0-16005 GCA_028571085.2 Nepenthes alata
AAATACTTGCATAAAATGACATGCGAGAATTTATGTTCAAGGATTTCAAGATTTCTTAACAAATTTCATAAATATAGGCATAAGCCTTCTAATCTCGTACTTGAAAGTAAATTTAATATCCAGGCAAAAATAAGCGGAATAGATGTATCAAAGGACAACATACATTTAAATATAGAAGAAATAACCGAAAGATTATAATAACAAAGGATGGGGTTAGGTGCATTTTCCTGAAAACCAAATATTACCAAGATCTCTTACGAAGTAGCCTCAAAATCAACTTTCTTTACTTTCTCTCTTCTCTTCTATATCTTCTATCTCTATCTCAAGTTCTTAGCCAAAATGACCCAAAATGTGAAGGATTGCTTTAAATAGAAAGACTGGTGTACAAGTGATAATAGGTCGCCTATCTGGTGTTTGGCATCACATCGCATGCATGCATGAACGCCCTTCAATCCACGCATAAGCACTACTACTGCTAGTCACGCACGAGTGTACCTCCACTGCGCACGAGCGCTGCATCCCCAATGCGCATGACTGCCTCCTATACTGCTAGCTATGCTTGAGCGTTGCATAAGCGGAGGATTGGCGCTGACCCTCTTACCTTGAACACTTTGATTTTTCATTTGAACACAAAATCATTTTGAAAAATTCAATCCAATTTACTTGTCTACTAATGCCATTTAGTATAAATTAGGGGTCGAGTGCTACAACAATGATAGGATGTTGACATCATGAAGTTCTTTACCAATCTTCCAGATGATTTTAGTGCAGTCTGGGTTCAAATATTAGGTGGCCAAGAACATCCATCGCTTGCTGATGCATTCTCTTGCATTCAGTACTCTACCCTCTTAAACAATTCTGCTACTGGCGATTGAACTATTTTTATTGGTTAGGGTGGTTTTAGTTCCATTCAGGGAGGACATGCTACCCGAAGTTGACGAGAGTCTAAAGTTGGTTCATTGAGTGGCCTTGATTTGAGAAGAGGTTGTTGCTCAGGAAGTCAAAACTCTTGGAAATGTTTTCATTGTGGTTGCAACATTCACTTTGTCGATTATTGTTGGGTTTTGCATGGCAAATTGTGTAGTTCTAAGCACCAAACTTCTTCTGTGGAAATCTCTCACTCTTCATCTAATGTTGTTCCTACTATAGATATTGATTTCATAATTGTAAGACGAGATGAGTATACTGATTTCCTAACTCATAAAAGCACTACTTTCATGGACACTCTTACACAATTAGACACTACATCCCATTGTCTTTTGTTCTCCACTCGCATTTCATTAGATTGTTGATTTTTGAGCCAATGAACAAATGATCAGTTTGACCATCTCCTTTCTTAATTATCACCATGTTGATTCTTCTAAATGTGTTATCCTTTCTTATGGTTCTCATACTAATGTTTCCGGTTCAAGCAATATCAATCTTGGCCCTAATGTTGATTAAGTTAGTTTTTATCCTTCCATGTGCATATTTCAGGATCTCAAAACATAGAAGATGATTAGTACAAGGACACAAGTGATCTATATAACCTAGACATCTTGCCTCTCCTCGAGCCCTCTAGTCTACGACCTCTCCTATGCTGTGACATTGTCATTTGGGATATCCATTTTTGCCCATTCTGAAGTGTCAAATTAAAGGTTTGCGGTCTCGTTTCTTTCATGTGAAGCTTGCCAATTTAGCAAGCATCATCGTGCCATTTCCTTCTAGAAGTGTCACTAAACCATTTAAGTAAGCCCACTCCAATGTATGGTGACCAATTCATATTTCCACTTAATAAAGTATTTTGGTATTTTTTAGGATAATTTTTCTTGTATGTCTTGGATTTATTAGATGAAAAATTGCTTTGGGTTACTTTATATATTCCAATTTTTGAGCCTATATCAAAACTCGGCTTAAACATAAATTTAGATTTTTCGCTCTGATATTGCCAAAGAATATGAGTACACCACCTCATCTTGCTTCTAAAGGCATTCTTTATTAGATTTCGTGTGTGGATACTCCTAAAGAAAAAAATAGGGTTGATGAATGCAAAAGGCATCACTTGTTGGAAGTTATATGAGCCCTTATGTGTCACATGCATGTCTCCCGATAGTGTTGGAGTGACGGAATTCTCATTGTATTCCATGCTTTGTTTTTATTGGTGCCTCACTTTTTTTTTCTTTTCTTTTTCCATCCCCACCATCCTTTGGCTGCCTTTGAGGGTTTGTGGGTGTGTACTATGCTGATGGCCTTGGCTCTGATAAGCTAGCTCCACAAGATCTACTAAATGTGTCTTTCTTGATTATTCGCACACCTAAAAAGCTTGATCGCACAATCTTTCCTTTAAGTGTTAAGTGCGGATGTTGCCTTTGATGTATCCACACCACATTTCTCAAGAGAGCCCATGTGGGAGCTCATGCTTTGATATCTATTCCCTATTTTCCAATTAGTGTCCTACTCTAACCCCAATGTGGCTTTGTTTGTCGTCTCCTCTTCTCCTCCTCCTACTGGTCAGCTGGTCTAGTTACACCATCATACAGGTTGCATCACAAGTTTACACCATCACACAGACTGCAATGATCAGTCTAATCCTGTACAAGTTTATACTCAACGACTGCCTACTGCTGTGTCTCCTCGAACATCTTTGCCATCTACGGATCTCGCACCTACATATTCTAAGTCTCTACCCATGACTCTTATTAAAGGTAAACGTAGTTGTGTCATAAAATACCCTTTTACCCAACATATCTCTGTTAATTTTGTCGCCGTCCTTTTTGTGTTTAACATTTTAGCTTTTTAGTGTGGTTATCCCCTGGCCCTAAAGGATGCGTTATTTGATCATGGATGGATTAAAACTATGGAATTAGAAATGGCAGCGGTACATAAGAATGAAACATGGGAGATTGTTCCTTTACCAGATGACACCTGTACTGTTTGTTGCAAGTGGCTGGTTCTACCCAAAATTTAATCCAGATGGCTCTGCCCACTGCCTAAAAGCCCAATTGGTTGCTAAAGGCTATAGACAAACCTACGGTATTGATTATGATGGAACTTTCTCGCTTGTTGCCAAGATGCCTTTACACTTGGATTATCATTTCCATTGTTGCTCAACTTTGATTATCCCTTTCAATTGGATGTTAAATTTCATTTCTTTATGGTGATTTTGATTGAAAAATTCCCATGCAGCAACCTATGGGTTTGTTGCTCAGAGGGAGTATGAAAATTTTGTTTATAGATTGTAGAAGGCATTGTATGGTCTCAAGCTGTCACCCAGGACATAGTTTGGGAAGCTTTCAAAGGTTATCCTTGAATTAGGTGAACAGTGTTATTGTAAAGACCTTATAGTATTTGGTGTTCAGAAAAAGACGGGTTATACTATCCTTAAGTCTATGTCCAGGATACTGTTATCATTGGAAATTTGTAGATAAGTTCATGCATTTGAAGCAGTTCCTACAATAACGATTACAAGCAAAAGATTTTAGAAAATTCCGTTACAGAGATAGAAGTTGCTAGATCTTGGAAAGGGGTAAATCGGTCTTGATCCATTACATGAGACTGGCCTTGGTACTCATTTGATAGATACTCCCATAGACCATATTTTGAAGCTACTAATGGATGAAGGACAATTGTTTGAACATCTAGGTCAGTATTGTAGACATGTTTGAAAATTGAATTATTTTGCTTTCACCAGACCTTATATTTCATATGTAATTAATGCAATGAGTCATTATCTAAAAGCTCCTTGAGTTACCCACCAAAAAACTGTTATGTGCATTATTAAATATATAAAAAAGGCTCTAAGACTGGAAATACTACACAGATCAAACAAACATCTTTTGGTAGAAAGATTTATAGATATAAACTACACAAGATCTTCCAATTGTCGATCTACTATGGGGGTACTGTACCTTTCTCAGTGGCAATCTTATTTCATGGAAAAGTAAAAAGTAAACAATTGTAATAACATTAAGTGCATAAGTAGAATATAGGATGATGGCCCACACTATGAGTGAACTTAGCTCACATTGTCACAACATTTTCGTTTAAGAAATTGGGTTTTCTCCTCCTACCATTTTTTATGACCATAAAGTTGCAATAAATATCACGTCCAATCCAATATTTCATGCAAGATCAAGTGCCGAAACATAATATAAGGTGTTGTCCCGCACTATGAGTGAGCAAGCATGGTTACAACTTTTTTCCCTAGGAAATAGGGTTTTGAGTACGAGCAATGCCATATCGGTAATTACAATATTTGCTCTCTTATATTGCTCTCCTCCTACACCTATGCAATTGTTTTGTGGTAATCAAGTAGGAATACATATCGCGTTCAGTTCAATATTTCATAAGAGTTCTAAGCACATTGAAGTTGATTGCTATTTTCTTCGAGTCAAAATCGTAAATTGTGTTATATGAACATTATTCGTAAAGTTTGGAGATCAATTTGCTAATATGTTCATATGGCCTTTTATTGGTAGTTGGCTGAATTTCACTTGCTCCAGGCTAGATTTAAACAATATTTATACACTAGTTTGAGGGGGAGTGTTAAGGAAATAAGTAAACATGAAAGTTACCAATTAGTATAGATCAAGGGATGCACAGAATGAGCAAGATTGTGATTGCAGCAAATCAAGGAGAAGATTATTCTATTTTATTCCATTTCCTTCATTTATGTATTCATTTTGTTTATTGTAATTTCTTGTTATATGAAGAGAAAGGGGAAGGTGTGATTTCTTCCACTTCCCACGTTCATACAAACCCTATGGTTAACATAGATGAACATTTGAAAGTGTGTGTTCTTCTATTCCTTTGTGTCCTCGGCTCACCCTGACAATAGTCAAATTCTTTGTCTTCAAAATAAACCCATGTAATTATAATGGACCTCTCATGCAAACTTATGTAAAGGGTTTATGAGAGGGCAATCAGATGCAACTAGAATTTTACCACCACTCCTGCCCTACCCAATTCTGGTAGGATATTATGCCCTAAAATTAAGTATTAACAGAACATGACATCATTACCTTATCATCCACATAAAAGATCCAACTGCCCACCAAAATCATGGACAAGACTTGGAGACACGAGAAGTAACATGCTAATAAGGGCATGTGAAATCCGGTGCTTTTCATTGCAAGACTTTGGAAAATCTCATCATCAAAATCAACCTCATAAGTTTAAAAGAAAATATAATGGGAAGTTTTTCCAACCACCAAGATATGAACTATAGATTTTCAGTTTTGAGGTGATTCTTAAAAATGCATATAAGGCTGAAATTGTATTCCCAAACTCAAAATGAGAACAAGTTAACATATCGAACAATTGGCAGTTTCTCGTAGTGTATTAATATTTGCTAGACTGTACAATATGAACATGTTGTATTGTATATGTTGCACAATATTTTTTGTATTGGAAATATATGAAATTGTATTATATCTGTTGGTGAAATCAAAATCTTCTGGTTTCATACCTTTCTTAGTTGCTGACTCTGACATTCTGTTCCAATGTTTTCTTTTATCAAGCATCATGATTATTTTAGAGCCTTTTCTAAAAAAATGTGCTTAGTGGAAGGTATTTTAACCTTTCAACTGATCACAACTCGGTATTAGTTGAATGTTTACTTGGTGTCGGTGGAGGATACGAACAAAATGCACTAGAGACATTTAATTCCATATCTATTGACAAGGAGCATACAAGAGCTTAGGTATCTCAGGCCTCTGGTATGGTGGCCCCCAAGTGTTTTCTACCATGTGGGAAAACAAGGAAAATGAAAAATGCTACTAATAAATAATGAAAATTTGTAAATATGTTATGAAATAATATATTAAAAAATATTATGGTTTTATAAAAAAATTTATAAAAATGTAAATTTTCATGATTCTTTCACTTCTCTTCTGATATGTCAATTTAAATGAGCAAGCTGTATTTGCCTTCGAGTCACTATTCTCTATATCACTGGGGTAGTCTCCCTACTGTATTTCCGTTTCATATATTCTTACAAACATCGATATATCCAAAAATATGGATTCACATGCCCGTAAGATATAGACAGAGACAAATTACAGCAAAACAAAGAAAGAAACTGTATCAAAACTAGTTACAAAGTTAGTTCAAAGCTTGAAGTTTTCTCCTGGGTGTTTTGCACTTTCTCTCAAGCAATATCTTTCTCAGATATGGCAGTTTTACAATGGACCTGATTGATCCTCCTGCCTTTCTTATGTTTGCCCTGCACTAATTTCTCCTAGAACATCAGAATGTCTCCCCAAGCAAACTTAGAACAGTTGGACTTTGTAAGATGTAGAACTTTCTGCGGCACTTGGTGAGCACTTACAAAGTTGAATGAAGTACAGTATCTGGTTTACACATCTGAGTGGCAAAAAGCACAAGTATCAGTGTCATGCACATTCCACTTATTATAGCCTTTCCCTGGTGGTGAGTAATCTATTTTGTATAGCTAGCTGGAATAAGAATGTTGTTTTGCGATTGCTGATGCTTTCCAGATCAGTCTATCCCAAATTTTTGACTTTGCTGAATTTCATAGATTCATGCTGATAAAATTGTAAAAAGACCAGACTTACTGACGACGATCACTTGTGCATGCTGAAAGCTAAAATTTAGAATTGTTTCTATTTTTTTATAAATTTGATAGTTTCTTAGGAAATTATGTTTTGTTTCTGAAGTCCTATTTAGGAGAGTTTTAGTATGTTTTCAGTACTTTGTGATTCCTTACTGCATTAGGAATATATTTAGACTCTATTTCCTAGACTAACTCTAGTATCTATGAAAGCGTGCTCTCTGCCCAATTCTCTATGTGACGGAAGCTTATTGATGATTTATGGAGAATTATCATTTGATTGATTATTTTCTATCTGCTTCTCTGGTTCTTGTTTGAAACGTTTACAAACAGAAATCCAAGCAACTAAGCTTTTCTTTTCTAATGATATTCCTGGCTGCAAGAAGGCTCTTGAAAAAGTTCAAGTGAAAAGTTTGTGAGAATAGCTTCTGTATCTCTCATTGTGTCCTCTACTGGCAAAAAAAATACCCGATCCTCATTTTCCTCAATGCTATTCCATTTGTTTTTCCTCCTGTATCTCTCATTGGTGTTCTCTTCAGGGAAAAAATATCTGATCTTCATTTTCCTCAATGATTTTCCCTTTGTGTAATTTCTAGTATTTTATCCTTTCTTTTTGTAGTTTTAATTTAAACATTAAAGACATCATTTTCCCCCTTCTCTATATTAGGTTGCTTATGCAAATCTCTGTATGCTTTTTGTCTTCACCTACCAGTCTTCCTTGCCCATTTCTTGGCACATATATATCTCCACGCTTGTTTCTACACCTTTCATAACATCATAACATTTTAGCTGGTTAGTTTTATAATTTTCTTGTATCCCATTGCATCCCCACCGAGCTTCATTGATACATGGTACATTCCCTTCTAATACTCCATAATATCATTAGCTGCTCTTTCGATGAAGATATGCATAGCATCATTGTGCTCCTATCCAGATCCAACTGCCATACTTTTGAATTGTAACAGAGATGGTAGATACATTAAGCATGATGTGTGATGATGGTGAAGCAAATGATGTGGCAGAAATTGATGATGATTAGTATCTAGAGCTTTCTTAGGCTTGTATGTCTGCTAGAATACTAGAGTAGATTAAGGAAGTTTTTTTTTCCTTGTTTAAGGTCTTCCGCTTTGAATGGTTGACATGACACAAGATGTGCCATCCTTAGGAACAGATTTTATTATCCTTATGTTGACTGTGAGTGATGTTTTTAGATACATACATGTGTTTTTGTTTATCACAATTCATTTATTATAAAATTAACACCTCACTTATGTCGGGTGAGCCTTGGCAGAGTTCCTAGCGCCCTGGGCAACATGGAGTCTTGTTACCTTAGATTGTCTACAATTCAACACAGAACCTCGACAAATAATCGCCAAAAATGTGAACATGATCCTCAGCATTTCGAGTTGCTAACAATCACCCTAAACTGGAAGTTTTTATTTTAAAAAAATCTCTATATTTAATTTTTAGGGGATCGCCCTTACTAGAAGTTGAACAGGAAGACCATTGAAAATAATACTAGCCACCTTAAACTCAAAAGTATGTATTACACTAACAGAATTGCAGAAAGTAAATCTAACAATCAGGTTGTGGACGAAAGATAGTCAAGTTGTATTTACTGTTCATTCAATGTATGTGCTGATTAATATACTTTTGTTCCTATTATTTTCTGCATTTCCTCTTTTCTATAAAGTAGTGTATAGTACTCTTCTTAGCTTGAAATTGTGATAAAAGATAATGAATAATGGTTTTAAATATTTTGTTCTTTATTTTTTGGCACACACATTGCAGATGCAACTGCAGTGATTCTCTATTTTATTTATTTAGAACTAAGTTTAAAGAACGGCCATTTTTTTTATCTGCAGTGTTTAGGCAGTAAAGGGGAAGGGAAACTAAAACTAATTCGGCCAAGGATGTGCAATAAAGGGATCCTGCCTTTTTTGTATTTAAACATGCACAATGCTATTATTCTTGCCAATATATCTGACTTCTACTGAAACCATCTCCATCTCGCATTCTCTACCGGGCCGCTTTACCTTGCCTCTTTAGTTCTCGTCGTAGACTAACAAACATGGATGAAAAATATTAGTATTGTTATCATTGTCGGTTGCCACTATACTAGTGTCAGATGCGTTAGACAATACATATTTATATCGTATATATTCGAAGAAAAAAATTCTAAGAATTGTAAGTTGAAGGGGAATATCGGCCGATACATATGACCTATATTTTCATCATGATTTTCCATGTAACAACAGCTTGATGTGTGACTTGATAGTTGGAAAAGTTGAGTAAGATTTTTTTTTCTTTTGAATTTGGAATATAGAATATTTAGGTTCTTGCTTAATGGTTTGCGGACTTTTTTAAAGTTTATATGCTATTTTAAGTTTCATGCATTCAAAGTTGAATGCTTATTCAATATTGTCAAATATCTATTCCTCCCCCCCCCCCCTTTGGCAGTAAAAAAGAAAAAAACGTTTTGGGTTGGATTTGGGTTTAAGCATAATCCAAGAAATTGAGGTTTTACATAAAATCGAAGTATAATAGCTTGGGTTTTGGGTTTAAAATATTGGGTTTGGGTTCGGCTGCCGGGACCGGAATCTAATCAATTGCCATTCCATTCGGCCTACACGAAATGATTAGAAATAAATAATCCTACCAATTGATTTAGTCTATAATTACTGAAACATATGGGTAGATACTTTTACTTACAGAACTACATTTCTGGGCAATTATTGCTCTGGCTCATTTAAAAATATGTTATTTGTGTCATCCAGTGGTTGGGAAAAAATTATATGCGAAAGGAAAAAGAAAATATATAGTTGTTGCACATGGAGTAATTGCCAGTGACGAGGGCAATTGAGAAAAGATCAGAACATCAATTATATCCTTGCAATTATTGGTTGTTTTTGGGATTTGGTGTTGAATAGTGGAGTCTTCTTATTTTGGTAATTGGACAGGAGTTTTTCAGTAATCTGATACAATTGGATGCCTTCAAAACTGTTTAAGTTGACGAATTCATTTATTATTGATATTTATTGTAATTTTTATATATTAGGTTTTTTAATTATTTAGATTTAGATAATCATATCTGATTATTATCGATTAGAAATATTATCTTTAGGATTTATTTAGTTGTTATTTTAATGAATTTCTATTGGGTTTCCTTTGTAGTCTGGTATTCTACCATTGCCTATGAAATCTTTGGTCCTTTGATCTTCGAACAATGAGTTGTTAAGCCTGACTGCTTGTTATCCTTGCCTCCCTTGGATGTGATTTCTAGGGTTTTAAGTTTTGTTGTATCCGGGGTTGTCATCCAATGTATTACTTTCCCAAGCCTTTCCACATTGGGGGTTTCTAATTTTGCTGATATTGTGCCCTTTCTAGTTATCCTCCACATAAACAAATGACCACTATCAAATCATGTTTAACAGCAACAATTCAGTCAACTGTATCTCCTGTCCTCCAGTATAGTAAAATTGCTAGACTTCATGGATGAGGGAAAGGAGTCCTTACGCAAGTTATGAATTGCAATCACCACTTATAGAGAGTGCAACGGGAGATCATATACGAACTTGTTAACAAGAGAGCCAGAGGTTGAGAGAGGTGGGGGAAGGGGTGAATTGGAATATGTTTGAGACAGTAACATTTATTTGGTAAATCAGAATGCCTTTGTGACGACATTTTAGTTTTTTTTTTCCTTGGCTCCACCCTATTTGGACATTTGGACGTGTAAGACACTACGACTAATTCCCATTGAATCAGTGTATTTTACCGTTTGAGAGAGGTTGGGGACGGGGGGGTGACTTGGAGTATGATTGAGACGGCGACTTTTATTTGGTAAATTGGAATTCCTTTGTGGTGACATTCGAGTTGCTTTTTATTTTTAGGCTCCATCCTATTGGGACATTTGGACGTGTAAGACACTATGATTAATTCCCATTGAATCTGTGTATTTTTCCCTATCAATATGGCGAATACAACTCAGAAATCTTAAAAAATTACATACTTATGCTTACAATACCTGCATTACATGTGAGTTTACTAAGGTCTTCTGATTTCATTGAAAAAATTCCCAGATCCACCAGTGATGTCAGTTAGTGATATTACTATTCATTTTCAATCTGAGAAATGAGGGAGCATACATGGTGATAATTACTTGACCGGAGAGATAAGGGCGAATACTACTAAGAATTGTCTGTTGCAAAATAAAATTATCGTGGAAAGAAATCCATTCCCTTTAAACGGGTGACATTGGTGCGACAATAAGTTTGCTAAATTTTAAACTAGAGGTCACTATTTAAACCATTGAAACACACTCCGTATATTGCAGGGATAAAGTTGCACTCTGGCTGACACTTTTTAAATCAAATGATGTGGGAGCCTCTTGTACTGAACTATCTTTTATGATATGAAATGCATTTCCTTTCTAGTATAGATGAAACATCAGATGGTTAGACCACTTCATTTCTGTGTTTCCAAAAGCAATTTACTACAGATTTACATGCAGAGAGAGAGAGAGATAGAGAGAGTTTCATATTGCCTGTTTCGCCATTTTTGCATTAAATATTAATGGATTGTGTCCCATGCCAAGGATGCATCTCCCCAAGTCGGCGAAGTGATGCAAGTTGATGAAACCTGTATTATATTACTTGGAATTGATGCACTGATTGTGTAGGGCCTATCAGCCACTCATTTAACTGTGGAGAAGAACAGGAGGGAATGGAGGGATGTAGGACGAGGTCCAAATGCTAGGATAAACCCAAACATAACAAGTATTCTGAATGGAAATATACAACTATTCCAAGCGTTTTTGCAACTGGAAATATGAGTAGTCATTAATCGTCTACAATCACTACGAGGACAAATAGTGCTTAGGATGTGGTTGCTAGCTTGATTGTAGCATTCAATTACTTTCTTAAGAATCCCAAAGTTGACCCATCTGTTCTTTCAGGAAAGCAAAATAAATATTGGTGTGAGGAGTATTTTCTGTGTGGTGGGGAAGGCAGAGAAGAAGTGGTGGAAGAAACTTTTGCGTGGTGATGGCAAGCTTCCACATTACATAAAAGTTGATTGGGACAAATGGGTTGATGAAGATGATGATAGTGGTATGTCTTATCTCAAGTTTAGTTCATCTGCTTGAGTTATTATGCACTGCCATCTTAGTTGTTTATTCATTGCAATCAAATGACAAATGCTCTTTTGCTTAGGTCCTGCGGACTTTGATATGGGTGGGATGGATTTCTCGGTACATGAATCAAAAGAATGATATTGTTTTTTTGGCTCTTTCTATTTTGAGTTGTAATTATCTTATTGAGATTTATATTTGCAGAAATTCGGCAACATGGAAGGCATGGGTGGTGATGATATTGAAGACAGTGATGATGAAGGTAACTGCTTTGAATTGCTAATTGTATTCTCTAACAGAAACTTGGTTCTCTGAATTATGTGGAATAGAGAAGAAAAATACTTCGAGTTAGGCCTTAGCAATTACATCTAATTGCTTCAAACTTTCGACTGATTGATTTGGTTTAATTTTTTTCCCTTATGTTTCCTTTTTACATTATTTTACAAACCATTCAAAGCTCTTCCTTTTCTCATGTTGGCACCGCTTTGTTTTGGTAATTAGGATCAAAGTCTTTGCCATGCAGCCAGCGGTTTAATGGATTTAATAGATATCCTAAGAAAGAACTAAAAAGAATGGGGATAACAGATATGGCCTGGTAGTTGTATATCTTGTTTGCCCTGAGTAAAGACTTGGATTTGATCCCCACCTGGAATGAAACATTGGTCGCTATATGCATATAGGCTGATGTATATTTGTACAGTCAATCCCGATATATATTTTTAGATGTCATAACAAAATTGCAATAATTCCATTGATGCAATATGTCAGCCAATACTTCTCCTGCAGTTTATTAAGTTTTGTTTTGCGAAAAGATATTTTACGTCTGATACTAATATTCACTGTTTCATCCACGAACCCCCCACCAATCCTTTCCCTTCCTAGAAAATGAAGTGTTAGGCTTTGAGAGCGGAAGGCTCCAGAGGATGCGGAGGTTTGTCAATTGAGAAAATTTTGGCCATCCATGATGTTTGTCCGTGCCTCTTATGTTATTCCATATTATATATTTTGTTCCTGTTGGACATTAACAGGTGTTTTGTTGCACTAACATGTTTGGTTCGGTTTCTCTGCATCTCGTTCTCTCTATGATTTCTAAAAGGCTTGGCTAGTCGATCTTATGTTTTGCCTCCTTACAAGTAAAAAGAGTATTTTCTTTCTTCTGTAGATGAATTTTTGAAGCCCGAAGATCGGGAACCTGAGAATACAGAAGCTTCCAAATCAGAAGATCAGAACAAGGAGGATGGAGCTGCTTTGGGGCAGGTGGAAGCCTCGCCGAGTAAGTAATTTACACCCTGGGGAATAAGACGAGTTTCTGCTGGTGAGTTTCTTATGAGCCACTTGTTTTCCGGTGCTTGCGACTTTAATGAGGGTGTCTTCTTTCTCTTAATGTGGCTGTACCACCATTGTTCAAACAAAAATTAGACGATGCGGAAAGTATGTTATTTGGTGAATCTTGGTGTTATATAACTGTTTGTAGGGAGGCATTCCATGTAAGTCAGAATTTGGGTAGTTGGATGAATTATTAACCTGTTTATGTGTGCTTGCTTGTTCGAGTATTGCCTGCCTATAAAATTTAGGGTGACCTCGGATTTGATACCTGGATTTGTGGGTGTGATGGTTCCATGTGTCCTGATCTAGACCATTGACGGCTGATCACTGTCTCACCACCGCCGAATGGCTTGCAAATGTGCCCTTAGTTCCATGTCCTGATTTTAGACACATTAAATCTAGGCAAAACAACTAAAATTGGATGATTGAACGGAGCTTTGTCAATTATATATATAGTGGCATGACGATTGATGGTATCATGGAAAATTGCAGTTGTGAGATATAACAAAATTTCATCATCTTTAATTTATCTTTAAAAAATGGTTATTTAATTATATTAAAATTAGTCTTGATACTCCTGAAAAAAATCTCAACTTTAATCTGAGTAGATAATACCATCTGAAATGATGGCGGATACAATCTGAGGATCGGAGTGGGGAGTCATTACATGGGACATATCTTATTTACTAAAATCTCGCACCTTGATGAAAATATGGGATTTTAGATTATTAGAAGATTTTAGGTTTTAGTTTATATTTATATTCAGACATCTACATTTGTGAGTACAATCATTCGAAAAATGCAGAGGTGATTGACATTAAAATCATTGGTGGATTGGAAGGGAATTCAGCAATCATATTCTATGAAATCACCGAGCAAATCTGAATGTAACAGTTTTATTTCACTCCAAAGACATGGCACTACACAGGCTGCTACGCCCACCCCAATATGTTTACAGCACGCAGCAGACTCACTTTGTCGACGCCAAAGACTGGGATGCCAAATCAAGTTGAGAGGAAAAGGAAACCACGGGCTTGTCGGATCAGCCACCGACTCAGATGCCGATGAATGCTTGGCACTGCTTCTCCCAGTGTTCCTTTGCTTGCTGAATCCTATCCAATCTCTCTGATTGCAGACGCCGCTCCCAGTATTCCGGGCACCTGTTCAGAATACCATCCTTCTGAGTGTTACGAAGTTCCGAAAACAAATGAGATCCCAGAAATATGAAAGCATTGAGCGTCATAACAAAATGAAGGATGAAAATAGCCCCAGAAAAGATCGAGTAGACCGTGTTTCGGATGGGATATTACCTTCGGCCTAATAGGATGTTAAGTTCCTCCATGCAGACTGCCCCGCCAAAGACTCCGGCCTAGAATCCATAGAAATGATTCAGAAAATAAAACATATGATCATCAACGGTGAAGGCACGAGCTCAATTCCTATGATACAAATGTTTAAAAGAACCACCGATTCTCCATTTAAATGCTAAGAAGCATGAGGCCTCATATTGAGTAAAGAACCGATACCTCTCGGCACAAGGGACACTTCTCCTTCGGAGATGCTGACTTTAGTCCATCCACAATAGTCACCGATGCAGCAGAACAAGAACAGATGTAGCAAAAGATATGGCCACAAGCAAGAGCCACCGGATCAAAGACTGTGTCCTGATAGTTAAAAGGCACAAAATTAACGCCACTTTTCATCAAGGATGGCACAAAATTAACCCTATTTCCTCCACCGCATTTCTTCTTATCTAAATGTATAAGCAAATGGTTTGAACATGAAGCTGTACAGGGCTATATTTGGAGGCACAAAATTCAGTGTTTCTAAGGCACAAACATTTTCCCCCCATCCTGGAAGCCTCCTATTTCATTTGGTTCCACAGTAAAATGACCCGGCTGCTTCGCCAATCCGGGCAGTCGGTTTCAGCCGAGGTTATAATTTACAATACAAATGAATCCAAGCGGTCAGTTTTTGCCGGATCCTGAACTCATAAAATGGCATACCCATGGAGTATAATGGAATCTAGAAATCACGCTCTTTTCTTTGTATGAAAAGGGAAGACATGGAAACGTACCAAGCAAATAGAACACGTCAAGTCAATATCAAGCTTGACAGAATCGAAGAGCTCGCAAGTCAGTGATGGTCTGCCATCAGTGAAAACAAGGGCACACCGATCAAACAATGCCGCCGCTTTTCTTTTCTCGATCTGTTTCTCCCTCAAATTGATGTGAAGGGCCATAAGCTCACAAAGCCATGGGGACTGAAGGAACTCGATATGCATCTTTCGTGCTCGAGATTTGAATTCTTGACCTTGCTTCGAATAATGGATCTGTACTAGGAATTAGTACACAACAAAACACAAGTGAATCTAACCCGATTGCAGACCCTGTTTAACTGATTCATACCTTATCATACTTCTTGAGAATTTTCCGGACGGCAATGGCATTGATCATAGCATAAGTAACCAGGTCCTGACCCTCCTGAATCAAGGCAAAGTGATCCTTTTCTAGCTTACGCTTACACCATATGTAGTACTTCTTAAAGCCTGTCGCTAAGTGTACATCAAGCAATTTCTGTGCACGGCCATTGAAGCAGCCTACTACAGCAGACATTTCCATGAGTAGGGATGGAAAAAAGCTTCCGTCGCATCCTGGAAATACACACAACTACTATCAGTAGCCTACTTAATTTCAACCAACATGGAATAATATATCAGAAAAATAACCATCCGTAGTCGGGAAAAAGAAATCCCCAAAGGAGACAAACAAGGAACACAAGTAGCAACCCCTCAGGAAAAGAAAAGGCCACCATGAGACTTGAATCTATTAAGTTAAAAGCATCCAGGAATAACATGAACCCTGTCATGTCCATATTCATCAATAAAACTAACAGATAAATTTGAAAATCTCCTTTCTTTTTGTTGGGAACAGGCTAATGTTATTTTCTTTTCTTCTCCCCATTCAAAGGCCCTTCTTGTCTTGGACAACATAATTGCACT
>JAOVVI020005972.1:0-16005 GCA_028571085.2 Nepenthes alata
ATAAAATGGATTATTTACAAGTATGTTAGCTACACAAATTCAAACAAAAAGAAAATAATCTCAAGAGCATATCTCACAATCTCTCTCTCTAAAAGTATTTCTCACTCTATCTTTACAAACAAGGCTGCCTACAACTCTCTCTAAACTCCTTGAAATGCTTGTCGTCTCACACACCCACTTGGCCAACTCTCAAATGCCAACCCACACACACAAGTAAAGGGCACAAGCCTTATATACACAAGGGCCGGGTTGACAGCCAACCACCCTACTGGTACTAGGGTGGCAGGACCATGCCCCTAGGCCTGCCGTGACAGGTGCACGCTTGACGTGTCAGAATGGCAGGCTTGACACCCTAGAAAGTTGTAGCCGCCTGAACATCCAATCAGAGTGGGTCAACTGCTCACCTGACAAACGTGGCTACAGCAAGCATACGAGAGAGAGAGAGTCAACGCTTAGAGTTCATGAGTCCTCATCCGCATGACAGGCTTCTCGGACCACTCAAGAAAATCCTCGTCCATTTGTCCCCAATGAAGTCCGCAGACCACAAAAGGAGAGACCCCAACACTGCTTCCTTCAAAGTGGAAAAAGAGCTTGCGCCTGGTAATTCTAGAAGCGCTAATATTAGGTTCCACTGGATGGTACACCCAATACATATACACGGTACTTTTCCCTATTTTCCTTTCTCCTCCCTCATTCTTGTTCCTTTCCTCCATTTCCTTTTTCCTTTTGATCGACGCCACACCCACTATTGCTGCCAATCGTCACCATTATTGATTTCAATCGGTGCCTATTGGATGGATAATAGACTGATGACAACCGCCGGCAACCGATGATGTTTCGATATTCTATTTTGATGCCAAATCCGAAAACTGTTCATATTGGCCGGCAACCAAACGGCAATGAGGTCAACAGAAAACAGCCGATCATGGGCGGCCAACTATGAGGTCGGTGGAAACAGTCATGAACGTCAGCAGATGGTTGCAAATAACGGCGAGAGTCTAATGACATGAAGGAAAACTATGTACTACCACGTTTTCCTTTTTCTTTATGAGGTCATT
Organism: Nepenthes alata; assembly: GCA_028571085.2. Lineage (NCBI taxonomy): Eukaryota > Viridiplantae > Streptophyta > Magnoliopsida > Caryophyllales > Nepenthaceae > Nepenthes > Nepenthes alata. Next base: position 1,059 of record JAOVVI020005972.1, read on the forward strand.
TGTTCAATTCTCCCAACATTCTATAATTTGCCATCACAGAAGGAGGAGGAGAAAATGAGAAAACATCTCGTGTGGTGGAAGGAGCAAAAAGAGAAAAGGAAAAAGCCACTATTGACCTTTCTATTAATTTAATTTATAGGAAGAAAATACAATAATGGGAATCATTTTCCCTAATACCACGTGTAAGAAACTTTAGTGAGATAAAAAATTTTAATTTTTAAAATATTTACTATTATATTTTTTTACTAATTAATTATATATCTAATTAGGTTTGCGTATCTGAATCTATGATCGTTAAACTTTACGTGTCACACCGAAATTGTTCTTATCTCAAAGGATTGAGAGATGATTTTTCTCTTCTCCTTATGATTTACAGATTATTTTTATAAATCTTGTGTGTCACAATTCTGATGGTCAATGATATTTTTTTATACAGGGAGAGAGGATTATTTTTAAATTATCAGAATGTTCATCCTTTTGTCCAAGAAATATATCTTGAATAGATATAATCATTGAGAAGAGATATCATTTCGTTCAATGAGCATGTCTTAAAAAGATATATCTATTCACTAAGTGACATATCTATTGAAAAATAATATATTATTTTCATCAAAGAATCTATCTTAAATAGGTATATTTCTTAGAAAAATTTATCTTTAATATATATAAATAAATAAAATTATATTAATTTAATCAATTCAATAATTCATATACAATATCATGTGAAGCATATTTCTAGCATAAAGTATTAGAGAATATTTATTAAATACTCGTTATTTAATTCTGTAGCTGGTTTCGGGTCTTGGTGTTTGCACCATTGCATAGAAGGGCCGACGACGTGAACCGTAGTTTGTCGAAATAAAGAGCCATGGTCATAGAGGGCGAGTAATAAACCAGTTAGCCAAAATGCATGGTGGTTCTTGCTAGTCTTTTATCTCAAATTTGATAGGATTGCAATTGCTAAGCTTAAAGCAAAAAACAAACCGCCACTTTGAACCTCTGAATTCTAGGTAAAAAGGAACTATTTTGAAGGTGTGGAATAAGAGATTATTCATTATAAAAAATCATTTAATACTTCAAACGAAATAATATACCATATATAAGTTTCTTCCCGCTCTACTTTAGGAAAGGAATAATAAAAAAATACATATACAGTAGAAATACTTCTAAACTAATAAAGCTTTTCTATCAAATATAATCATTTTAACTCAATCTGTAGAAGAGAAATCCATTTTCATGGACATGATTTTCCTTTTCAGAGAACATATCTATTATAATATTTGCATTATATTTCAAAAAAAAAGTGGTTAAGGTACAAATATAGCATAATATATATTTGGTCTCTGTAAATTTAAATTTGATAGAGGTTCTAGCCTCATCTCCTTCCTTTTCGCTTGTTATTAGCCTTGTAGCAAAAGTATATATATAAATTAAATTGCGTAGCCTTGTAGCATATCAGAAAGCATGCTTAGGAATGAAAATCCTATGGCTTATTTGAATGGCGGCAGGGTGATCTTTCGTGGTTGGAAGGCATGATCCCTGTGCCATTTTGGGCAGCCTTCTTTCTGCAGGAAGACGTAAGTTGCCTAACTTGCTGAGATTACTTTTTTTCCTGGCGGTTAGTGACTTTCTAAACTGCTCACCTTCCTTTCATGCACTTTACCGTTGGAAAGCTCAAATTGGCAGAAAATTAAAAAAATCTGGCGTATTGCTTATGAAAAGGGCACTGATTTTGTCAATATCCTTTTTGGGTGTTGGCTGAGTTTATAGAAGGCGCAAGTCAAGGAAAGAGCCATTGCTAATCGCCTGCTGAATCGTGGGTCCAAGTGGGCCAGGCCCGTAGAAACCTTCTTATTTTTGGGCCTACTGCTACAGTGATTCCGGTCAATGCTTGAGTTGACCGTTCGGAGCGTGAGTTGGCTGCTAGTTTGTGCCTTAGTCGGTCATCGCTGGCGATGGCCATCGAGCGCGCATTTAGGCCTTTTAGGATTTGGGCCTTCACCTCCTATTGGGCCGACGTAGGAGTTGGCCGTCCAACAAGTCATTTGGGCCTTCTTTAACTATTGGGCCAGCCCAATTATAGTATACCCATCATAAGTATTAAGATGATGTATAAAAATAATTTTAATAAAATTTTCCAATCTTAAAGTCATTTTTTAGTAACGAAGGATTTTCCCCACCGCTTCATAGGATTAGATCAAACTCCAAGTATATTAACCTATCTGCAAATATCATAAATCAGGTAAATCAGATATATAATAGTTAGAATCAAACTTGTGATCACAAATCCAATCACAACATCTAAAGCCATTTTTACCAATTATATCAACCTTTACAAATTAAAAATAACCCCCTTCATTTTAGTTGCATGTTACCCCTCTTTGCCAGAGAACACTACACTAAGCTTATCATGTTCTTTATATATATATATATATATATATTTTTCGCTGGCTTTCCATTCAATCACAGAGGATATAGATGCTTTCAACATCTTAGATTTTGTTTTTCAAGCAGATAAAATTTACTTACAAAATAAAAATGAAAAGCATTTTCAAATCTACAAGGTCAAAAATGATGGGCTTAATGATACCAGATGAGATGGGCATCTTCGATTTGCTAAGATAAAACCCTACAACAGGTACTTTAAAGTGAGATAATGTGAATTTCATATCAACAGATAAATAATATATATAAAAAATGAATATAGATAGTTGTCAAATGTAAGAAGTTGATTAACAGTCAAAATTTTAACTTAAGATATAATTAAAATTTGAAGAGTTTTAAAATAGAACCCTAAACTTATATCTAAACGCTAAAATAACGAATATTTTAGCTTAATAGATTTATTTGATCATAATAAATGTTTGAAATATGAGAAATATTATCTAGAGACTTATCCTACTAGCTTAGACACAAATTTATCAATGTTTTTACTAGAACTTCCCCCTTTTGAAACAGCTCCCTTGATCAAACAGCTCAATCTCTTGGAGTTTGCTTTCATCTCCTCAGCCTTCCCTCCATGCATTACTTCTCTTATGCATCCTGCAATTTCTCGTCCTGTTACAATCCCTTTCTCCTCACTTTTCACTCGTCTTCCCACCTTCCAGACATCCTGTATGAGCTTTGCATTCGTCGTCTGATCAGCCCACTGCGGCATTGCCACCATCGGCACACCCAAGGACAATGCCTCCAGCGTCGAGTTCCACCCGCAATGCGTCAAGAAACAGCCCACGGCGGCGCTAGATAGCACTTCCAACTGTGCACACCATTTGACAATAACCCCATTATCGCCCGTCTCCGCCGTGATATGTTTGGGTAACTTGGCCTGCTCCGAAGCCCTGATCACCCACAAGTAGTAGCAGTCGCTTGCATTCAGTCCCCAAGCCAGTTCCTCCATTTGCCCTTCGCTTAAACTAGCATGGCTGCCGAACGAGACATAAACCACAGAGTTAGGAGGTTTGTCTTGGAGCCAGTTGGTGGTTGTTTCGTGGTCTGGATTGAAGAGATGGAGCCCATAGGCTTTGTCCTCCTTGACTAGGTTGTCCAAGTAGAGAGATGGGAGAGTCGGGCCAACTGTAAGCACTCCACATTGAGTTGAAACCGCATCTACTGCCTATTGAAAAATAATTAGCAACAATTCGTCAGTTGTAGGGAGGAACTTATATTACATAAGCAGAGATTGAAACAAGCATTAGATTTAAAATTGTTGTTAAAGATTACATAAATTATGAAAAAAACACTACCAAAGTCACCTTGTGGAGGAAAAAAGGCACATAAATATATATACAAAGAGGGAAAATTTGCATTTAGAAGTTTAAAGCCATCAATGTGAATGTCAAGTAATTTGATAGGTCACAGTAGAAATGTTTGGATGCATGAATATATGGAGATGAATAAGTTATAAGCATAAGGCGGCATTTGGTTACTCTTCCGAATTAAAATTAAAATTTCAGATCTAATTTTAATTATGTTGATTGATGTATGATGGAATTGAAATTCTTATTCCATACTCCAATTTCTTGAAATTAAGAAATAGAGTAGAATAGTTACTTATAATTTTTAGAGGTATGATAAATAATTATAATTCTAATAATATATATTATTTATTAATTAAATATGATAAAATTAAAAAAAGCAAACTCTATTGGATAAAATATTTTTAATTATTTGGGTTGGGCACAAGTAGGCCAAATTGTTTAAATATATAAATATATATATCTAAAAATGAGCTTTTATAAAATTTTACAAATTAAATTTCATACATTAAAAAATATATATTTTACATATAGTTTACTTATTTCTGATACTCTATTGGATAAAAATAGTTTTAAATATTTGGGTCGGGCACAGGTAGATCAAATTATTTAAATATATATATATATATATATAATTATATATATAATTATCTATATCTAAAAATGGGATTTTATAAAATTTTACATATTAAATTTTATACATTAGAAAATTTATATTTTACATTGAGTTACTTATTTCTGCTATTTTTATATATAGATTAAAAATATAATCACACATTAATTATTTTTTCTCTGAGAATTATAATTCCTTACATAGTTTAAATAGTAAAATTTGAGTTATGTTCAATTATAATTATAACAGATTTAAAATTAAAATTATATTTTTAAATTTTAATTTTAATTTTACAATATTTAAGAAGATAGACATAGGTGACTTTCTTTATGATCTTGTTAAGTTAATATTTAATCCGTAATATTATTATTTCTATCAATGTCAACTCTTTACGCTTTAGGTTATCAGCTTGAAAGAGCTCTTGAAAGTACCACCACCATTTTATTAGTAGTTGATATGAAACCAATTGACTAGAGTTAGTGGGATTGGTATTTGAATTCAAAATTCCATGGTTAAATTATATTAATTATTTTGATAGTAATAAATATATTTGTAGTAGATTACAATTTTAATGGATTAAATATATTTGAAATGGGACTTATGAAAAATTCTTTCTAAGTACAAATTAGAGTAAATATTTATATATATTATGGATTTAATCCATTTTAAAATTTTATAATAAATTTAAAATCTAGAATTTTTTTAATAAAACTAGCTATCATAATATTTTTCGTTGATATATTACATAAAAAATTTGCATTTATATACTAGGAATAACAATTCTTCAAAATTAAAAATTATAAATGTTAAAAGCTTTATCAACAATTCTTCGTTGATATATTTTAATTGTTTATATTTTTTTGATAGATAAATTTTATAATATAATTTTTATAAGGGTGAAAGAGCAAAGCTATCGCTTTTTTAAAAAAAAAAATTATATTGGAGCATTATTTGATATTATACGATTTAATCTTCATTCAACAGAACATGCTCAGTTTATTAGATTTAAAATTTCAAGCATGACTCGGACACTAGATATAGATCATGCTGAACCTATATAAAAATAGTGTTGAATCTCTCTTTTACTACTCTATTTTTTTATTTATCATATATTGTTCAACAATACATGTCTAATATTTTAACAAATCAAAATTATTCTAAAATTAGTAAAATCTAATTTACCTTGCTCTTAGATTGATTACTGGGACAACAATATTGATGGGTATGATCGAAGTTAGGCTGACTCAAATGAAAAAACCCAATAGAAAGAAAACCTAGTAGAAGGGCTACTCTGGTCATGACGTAAAGTGGGATAGTCTCACGCCAAGGCCCATGAGCTTAGCCTGCCACAGTTGGTTATAACCCATGTTTTCACTTCCGTGCTTTGAGGAGTATCGATCATAATCGACAGCCTTTATCTAAGATGGTGGACCCAAACCATCTTTCCTTATCCAAAATGGTTTCAGGCACAATAAAAAATGGGTAAGGGATGGTCAAAATCGTCACCAACATTATAAAAAGAAAGGGTCTCGATTGCATTGGGGCAGGATGATTTTGCAATCAGACACAGTAAAATATGAAAATAAATAACATTTCTTAGATGCATATTTTTTATTTTTCTAAGTATCTTTTTATTCTTTTGAGAACGTTTTTCTAACTTGAGCATTGGAGTGGTTATAAGGGAACAATCTTCGTCAGTTTTCTGATTCTCTTGTTTTTATTTGTGGTGTACAAGTTTTAGATTTTTAAAGACATTGATCAGATCTATGTGATTCAGATCGACAAGATCAATCAGATAAGGAAGATCAGAGTGGCAACCTATTAGGATCCTGAAATGTATTATTGGTATCGTCTGTGAAAATCAACCAAAAAACCTACTTTACCAACATACACAATCAATGATGATTAACACCAGAACTCATACAAGTGCTCATACTAGAGACATTGCCTCTCCTAACAACAGCTCTCCAGTAGGTAGTCATGGGAAGATCGACAAATGGACCTAATGCAAGCAATGAATGATCATATGGAAAACATGGCTGAGGCAATCTAAACCCTTTACAAGCATCTGGGTCAGCAGAGGCAAGGAGTTCATGCTTCTACCATTGGAACTCCTGCTTCAAGAAGAAAAAACTAAATGAGGAGATGCCCAGCAAGAAACATCGAGCAATCTAGGAACCAGACAAGAGTGGCCTCAAGCGATAAAGGAGGTCAATCACGGTTGGAAGGCCGGTTAGGCCCAAGATCCAATGAACAAAGCCCGAAACAACAAAATCCTCGCTATTCATGAGATGACCGTAGGCCTCTGGATCAGGAAGGGGCCTCCTGTAACATACAGCCGGCAGGAAGAAGTAGTCACCCAGCCCGACCACAGCATTCAGAGTTAAAGAATTACCTCAACGAAAAAAGATCAGAAGCTGCTCCTCATGTGGATGAGAAGGTTGATAAGATTTGGCAACACGTGCTCAGAGGAAGTGCAGAGAAACATTTTTCCGACTTGGGAAGATTTCCATTCCCAATGGAGATTTGAACATGTCCACTCCCACATAAATTTAAAATTTTGACTTTGGACGTTTATGACAGAAGTGCAGATCCTATAGATCATCTGGATTACTTCCGTACACATTTGAGTTTTTAGGGCTGGACGAAATGGCTATGTGCCAGTGTTCCCATTAACGCTCAAGGGAGATGCCTGATTTTGGTTTCACTGCTTGCTGCCAAATTCAATCTAATCATTTGAAGAATCGGCTGACAGTTTCTTAATTCAGTTTGCCTCCAGCCGGAGGATTGAGAAGTAATCTTGGTACTTGGCTTGTATTAAACAATGGCCAATAAAGAGTCTGAAGAGTTTCCTGGGAAGGTTCACCGCAAAAACCCAACAGATTCCATGACTCACCGATGAGACGAAGCTGAACACCTTTATATCTACACTGGAGTTTGGCAAGTTTTTTAAACATATTGCTCATAAGGATCTAAACACTTTTTGTAAAGCAGAAGTGATTACCCGTGTATATATAGTAGCAGAGGAATCAAATGAAGTAAAGAAATCAGGTCGTATGGATCACTCACAACAAGGACAACCCAATGGAAGGAAAAGGAATGGAGACCGTTTTGACTTTCGAGACTCAAAAAAGCAGTTTAGAATTGAGTTAGGAGCTCGAAAGGAGTTCAAACCTTTGAATCTGACTCCTTTGAACAAATCTTAGATTAGCATTCTCATGCAGATCCAAGAAGAAAAATTTCTCAAGTAGCCAAAGCCGACCAAATATTCAGAGGGAGGAGATCAATCGAAATACTGTGAATATCATTGATCTCCGGGTGACAACACAGATAAGTGTAGGACTTTATAAAGGGAGATTGATGAACTTATTCAGAATGGACACCTCACCAAATTTTTGAAGAACCCGATATAGACTCTCGGTGGAGTAGGAGAGGAAGGGCAGGATCAACAATAGCAATAGCACCTGAAGAATAAAGTGGCGGTCGGAGTGGTCAACATGAAATCAACCAAACCATCCAAAAGTCGCACTCCCAATCGATCTAAAGTTGATGTGAATAACAAAAAGCTAAGTTTAGAAATTATGGATGATGTAATTAGTTTTGATAAAGATGACATGTCACATGTACAACTTACCCATTTAGACCCATTGATTGTATCAGTGCTCATTTCGAATGGTAATGTGGATTACCAACTGAAACGAGTCTTTCTCGATAATAGAAGTTCAAGCAATTTACTTTACCTCGATGTATATTTTAAACTGGGGTTAAAAAAGAGTCAACTTAAATAGACAAGTGGACCTCTCTACAGATTGGGCAATGAACAAGTATCCGTCCAATGAACCATACAATTGTAAGTTATCTTGGGAACATATCCGAGGATTGCCTCTCACACTCTCACTCTCCTAGTGGTCGATCTACCTTCCGTTTACAATGCCATTTTGAGCCAACCCTACTTGTCAGCCTTCAGGGCAATAACATCCATCTTGCACTTGAAAATAAAATTCACAACATCGTACAGCGTTGGTAAAGTCCTAGGTGATCAAGTAACTGGCCAAACATATTATTTGTCCCAAATCACTCAAATTACTCAAGACTGGCCAGTTGAGGATTTTGATTACTGAGATAAGGCAACTCTACAACAAGCCCAATCCAGCAAGACAATCGATCAGGTCTCTTTAGACCCCAATGATTCAAAAAAATGTATATAAGTTGGAGGCTCGCTTTCTAGACATATGCAGGATCAACTTATTACCTTCCTCCGACATAATGTGGATGTCTTTGTATGGTCCCCCGCTGACATGCCAGGAATTTTTACCGAATTCACGGTCCACAAGTTGGATCTAAATTCTAGTCACAAGCCTATTAGACAAAAACAGAGAAATCACTCGAGTGAGAAACTTATTACCATCCGAAAGAAGTGAAACAGTTGCTAAACATTGATTTCATGAGAGAAGTTCAATATCCTAATTGGCTCTCCAATGTGGTACTTGTGAAGAAAAATAATGAAAAATAGCGGATGTGTGTGGACTTTATCAACGTAAATAATGCTTGTCCAAAGGATAGCTATCCATTGCCCAGAATAAATCTATTGGTGGACTTCATGTCAGGACACAAGTTGCTGAATTTTATGGACGCGTACTCTAGATACAATCAAATCCGGATAAGCCCAGAAGACAAAGAGTATACTTCCTTTATGATCGACCAGGGCACATACTGTAACAAGATTACACCTTTCGACCTAAAAAATGTAGGAGCCACCTATCAACGGCTTGGCAATAAAATATTCAAAACTCAAATAGGTCGAAACATAGAGATATACATGGACGATATGTTCGTCAAGAGTAAAACAGCCTATAACCATATTTGTAATTTGAGCGAGGCCTTTGAGGTACTCTGGAAGCATTAAATGAAGTTGAATTCGACCAAATGTGTTTTTAGAGAATTTTTTAAAAAATTCTTAGGCTTCATAGTTTCTTAGCAAGGGATTGAGGCCGATCCGAAAAAAATAAGAGCGATTATGGATATGGCTTCACCTCAGACGGTAAAGGATATTCAAAGGATGACTGGAAGACTTGCGACTCTATCCCGAATTTTGGCAAAGTCGGCTGAAAAATATCTCCCTTTTTTAAGGCTTTAAGAGGGACAAAAACGAACGGCTTCATTTGGGCAGCCGACTACATGGATTCCTTCCAAGAACTGAAGAACTATTTAGCTAGTCCTCCTCTATTGACTTCACCAAAATTTGGAGAACATCTATACCTGTACTTGATAGTGTCAAAAGTAGCATTAAGTTCGGTCTTGATACAACAACAATTAGATGTGCAACGACCGATCTACTATATTAGCAAAAACCTTAGCTGACATAGAAACCCATTACACACACACCGAAAAAATTACACTGGCACTTGTCTATTCAGCCAGAAAATTGTGACCATATTTTTAGACTATAGGATAATTGTCCTGATTGATCAACCGTTGAAAGTCATACTACATAAACCTAATATGTCTGGATGACTAGTCAAATAGGCCATAGAATTGGGCGAGTTTAATATTTAGTTTAGACCAAGACTGGCCATCAAAGGTTAACCATTGGCCGACTTCATTGTTGAAACCACTACTTTAGTTCTGGGCACCCATATTGCTGATGAAGACGCTTGTCGGATAGATAGAGTACTGATTTAAACTTTACACATTGATGGGTCATCAACTTAATCCAACAATGGGGTTGGAGTAGTTCTGAGAACTCCTGATGGAAAGAAAATAAGCTATTCCTTGAAATTGGGATTCTCGGTAACTAATAATGTAGCTGAATATGAGACTTTACTCACCGAACTCCAATTAGCCAAGGAATATTCAGCGAAACATGTAATTGTTTTGGCAACTCCAAGTATTAAAGAGTCAGAACAAGAAGTTCTGCACGTTTCTGACAGTAATAATTGAATGTCTCCTTATTGGAGATATATAACTAACGATAAATTTTCGGATAGCCCAGATGAGGCCAAGCGTGTGAAAAAGACATCAAATTGGTACATTATAATTGATGAAAAGTTGTACCGCTAAGCGTACTTAACCCCATACCTTTAGTGCCTTTCTTCGGAAGAGGCTGATTATACCTTGAGTGAGATCCACATCGGAATAGGTGAATCACATATTAGAAGTAAAAATTTAACCTTTAAAATAATGCACCATGGTTATTATTGGCCAAGATGAAAAAAGATGCCATAAATTTTGTTAAAAAATGCGAGAACTGCCAGCTACATGGTAACATGCTTCATCAACCACCAATTAAGTTGAAAACTTTGCAGCCCTCGTGGTCATTCGCGTAGAGGGGGCTTGACATACTTAGCCCATTTCCAATGGCTTTTGGTCAGAGAAAGTTTGTTATTGTGGGCATTGACAATTTTACCAAATAGGTAGAGGTTTCTCCGTTGTCAAAGATTACTGAGTATAATACAATAGAGTTTGTCTGACAAAGTATCATCTGCCGATTTGGAACTTCAGAAGTGATTATAACTGACAACAGGACTCAATTCACCTATAAACGTTTTACCAAGTACTATATAAGTTTAGGCATTAGATTGGTCCATATTTCAGTGACATACCTGTTGGCCAATGGGTAGGTGGAAGTAACCAACATAATACTATTGCATGGGCTGAAGACTAAAATGGAGGATATTGGGGGCTCCTGGGCAGATGAATTACCTTTAATATTGTGGTCCTATCGGACAACTCCTAAGGAGCCAACACACAAAACACCGTTCAATTTATGTTTTAGAATGGAGGCGGTGATCCCTGTAGAAATAGGATTTCCTAGTCTCCGAGTTGAGAACTTTAACTCCCTTCATAACGCATAAAGACTTAGGAAACATCTCGACTTGTTTGAAAAAACCCGAGAAACAGCCAAGATGCGTACGACGGCATATCAACAGCGGATTACTCGATACTACAATAAGAGGGTGAAGGCACAAAAATTTAACGTGAAAGATTTACTCCTACGAAGTATAGAGGTCACAGGAAAAATTACATATAAAAATAAACTCTTTCCAAATTGGGAAGGCCCATTCCTTATCTCAGATATTCTCCGGGATGGCACATACAAGCTGTTCAACCAGAATGACAAATTAATACCAAGAGCATGAAATGCTATCCATTTAAAGAAGTTATATCAATAACTTTATACCGAGTCCTGACTCGAGGTAGCTAATGCATGTGTCATTGTGCATGCATGTATCACGCTTTACATTAATAAAATAAACTGTTTTTTATTTGCTCTTTTTTCTATTTGTAGTTTTATTTGAACATATGTATGCCCACATGACATTACATGAAACCAAATTAGCTTAGATTTTTCCTAAGTCAGGTGGGTTTCTTCTCACCAATTTCATAGCCCACAAGTGGTTAAAATAACCTCGATCCAGCTATAGAGCGACCCATAAGTAGTCAGATTTGAACCTTAGATCCGTTCCGAGCAACTATACACGGTCAAACAATTAAACCTTAGGGAGTTATTCAGCATGTGTGTGAAAACTTTCTTACATAGGAATGAGCACTTTCAGTCAACCATGGTTTGCAAATTAGGATTAGACATAAAAATTGTGACAATGACAACACATGGTTGATAATCCTAAATTTGCTAAAGCCTGGTAACAATAGCTATAGTGCTCAACCGACAAACAATTGCATACGTAATTAAAAGTAGGATCCCATATGACAAAGGTTTTAAACAGCAATTATGGAAAAAAATTATTTTTCCATTGATTGAGTGAAATCTATAAAATCTCATTACAACGAGTAAAAGAAGAAAACTACTCTAAGGCTGGGGGCTCCTTAGATGATGTAAAGATGGCTCTCCAATATCTGTGAAATCTTGCAAGTCAGATGGACGCCGAGCACCCCTATTCCTCTCATCGAAAAAGTTGACCAGAAAATGCGGATCAACCAACGAAGTGATGTGCTGACTCAATTGAATGCCCTCCAAAAATCTAACGTTTAAAGCCGGTTGCACCTCCTGTGGTTTGAGACAGGTTCTTAACTCTGAATCCAATCGAGCAACCTCATTTCAGAGATTCACAAGATACTGTTCAGATGAATGAAGAGCCTCCCGAGTACTCTGTAACTCCAGTTGGAGGCTGAAAACATAATCCCAGTATTGTTGGGTATCAGCATTAGCAGCGTCTCTCTGGGTCGGAGAACATCTTTTTATTCTTTTGACAAAGTTTTTTTAACTTGAGTGTCGAAAAGCCTATCCGAGAACAATCCTCATCGGTCTTATGATTCTCATATTTTTGTTTGTGGTGTGCCTGTTTCAGATTTTTAAATACGTTAATTAGATCCTCGGAATTTAAACCGACAAGATCAACCAAACAAGGAGGATCAGAGTGGCGTTCTAGATCCGTCTGAAATCAGGATCATGAAATGCATCAAATATATATATATATAATATAATTTTTTAATCTAAATATATGATTTAGAGGTGTTCTAGGTTGATTATTGTTGGGTCCCAATATAGGGGCCCATAAAAGACGGCCCAAAGAAAGGGCCCAAATCAAAAGCAGAGAAACAAGCCCGAGAATATGGGCTAGTGTCCCAAAGGCCAAAATAACGGCAAAGGCCCGAGAGGTCCCTTTTACCAATAGGTGCTCGAGGACGCTAGGAAGTGCTGACGACATCAGCGAGCCCGAGAGACGTCCGAGAACCCTGGCCCTCAGGTACGAGGATCAGGAGAAGAAGCCCGAGAGCCTTAAGGGTTTCACCAGGCTACGAAATAGTCCGAGAAGTCAAGAAAAGACCAGAGAACCCTTCACAAGAAGCCAAAGATTCTCCAAGTCCTTCAAAGGGACAAGACACGCCCCACAAGGACGAGGACCATCTCATACATAGCCGAAAGCGCCAGATAAGCAACTTCGCTGATTTCCAAGGAACCTGCAACCACTGCAAGACGCCGTCTCCACAAGGCACGCTTAGTCAAATCAAGACTGACACCTAGAGTCTACGTACCTGACACGCTCAGGCCCTACCAGCGGCGCCAGCGGCATGCGTCCCTGCACACATCATCATTTCTGACACGGCCAGCAGAGTAGGTGGATGGCCCCCTCGCGCGCTTGATGTGACCAACAGGACAAGTGGACAGCCTCTCGGCCATCCGCCAGCTGCCACGTGTCCTCTCCCCAACGGCACAATTTCTCATATAAATACTCAGCAGAGGTTATTGCCTCAAAAAGAAGGGGAAAAAAGAGAACGACCTCTTTGGGGACCTTATTCCTTTCTTTCGCACAAGAAGGAACAAAGGTGACAAAACTTTTCAACGAGAGAACTTTCTAAGGAGAGAAAACACAAACAAGAGACAAGGAAGGAATTCCTAATACTTATACTTTGTAAGACTTCCATACATAGTGAAAGCATTTCAACAAGCTCAGAGTATCGTGAATTTTTCTTTCTCATTCAAGGGGAGGTTTTCCATGTAAAACCCTTTGTCTCAGTCTCTCATTCTCAACACCACATCATACACTCAAATATTTGTGTTGCACGTGACCCCGCTGTCCGAAACGCAACATTGGCGCCGTCTGTGGGAACGTCTTGACAAAAAGCTCAATGCTTCCTTACCTCACAGAACAACCCGCACTCTGAAGATGGCGAGCAGACAAGCCATCACGTCCACCCGGGAGGTAGGACCTTTCGACAGGTGCCTCCCATCAAGCAACATGGCGAGTGGCCATCCCGGTACTAGCGTGCGGAAGCTGGTAAAAAAAGTGGACAGCCTCTCAAGAGCAGTCCACACCCTCTGTGAAAGGGTGGACGAGCAGTCCAGGGGGAAGTACCCCAAAAGTTTGCGGCCAGCAGCGCCCCGGGAGCAACAAGCTGCGCGAGCTCCTGGCGAGTTGAGGGACTACCTCGACAAACAGAAGTCCATGGCCCATTCCCCAACGAAGAAAGGGCTCAAGAGGCTCTGGAAGACGGTCTTCGGACCCAAGACCGACGAAGCAAGCCAGCCGGAGATCCGAAAGGACCCCTTGCCCCCGAGGACAGGGGAAGGAAAAAGAAGGGCGAGCGCCCAACTGAAGTCCCAATGACCGTCCAAGCAAAATGAGCCCGAATGAATGGTCCTTGGAGTAGAAGGGCCTTCAGGCCCACCTGCCCTCACTGAGTCACTCACCATCATCCTAAGACAGATCCGGGATAAAGAGTTCTTAAGATGGCCCAAGGCGTTGAAGAACCCAGAGGAAGGTAACCAGTGGGAGTATTGCCATTACCACTGTAGCCACGGCCATGACACCGATGACTGCAGGGATGGAAGGCTACCTAGAGCGCTTCATGCCACGACCCGGGCACAGACCCAGAGCAGCAAGACGTAGTCGGTTGCGCCGTTCAAAAGGTAAAGTCATAATGAGCACAGAAGGCGCCTAACCACCGACTGGGGGGCTGCGCGTGCCAACTTCAAAAAGGCCAGCACAAAGCTGTCAAAAGGTGGCGGCCGGCAAGGGAACAGAAAGAGAGGCGCTAATATAATGAGAGGGATCGAAACAGCCATGGAGACCTCTCAATGTAACACTTCTACATTAATGAAAGGATCCCTTCCATA
>JAOVVI020005973.1:3616-16004 GCA_028571085.2 Nepenthes alata
CCAAAACCCAAATCGATATTCGGACGACCACAAGGGTGTATTTTGGGGATCAGCCCAACTAATCCAAATATCATTTAAAATTTTATAATATTTAATTAAATTTTTATCACACCAAAATTATCCAAAATAATAAATAATCCTAATTAAATCAAATAAAAATTTTGGATATTACAGTGAGCATACAGCTTGCTGTCCTAGAGTACGTGCAAAAGGTAACTTCTAGCTGGATGATACCTTGGATGGCCACTGGTTCATTATCAAATCCATATAGTAGTCCTCGACCGATTTTAGTTGACTCTTTTTTAATCCCAGTTTGAAATAAGTATCGAAGTAAAGCAAATAATAAAAATTTTCATTATCGATAAAGACTTATTTTAGCTGATAGTCTACAGTACTACCTGAAATGAGAGCGAATACAACTAGGGGGTCAATATGGGGAGAGATTATATGTGTCATATCATCGTTACTAAAACTAATGACAGCATCTCCTACCTTATGCTTCTTATGCCCAATCGGCTTTTCCTGGTGCTCCACATTGTGAATCCTAGGTGGCTTGGTGGTCACCATGTTGACCACCCCAACTGTGACCTAGTTCCTCGGCTGCTACTGCTCAATCATGTCCTCGCCCAAGGGACCAAGATTTTGACCCGAGTTTCTCAAAAACTTTGTGAGGTGACCCCAACAAATTAACTCCTCAATCTCTCTCTGTAGAGTCCGGTAGTCTTCTCTGTTATGGCTCAGAGATCGATGGAAGTGGCAGTACTTTGTCGGATCTCCTCCCTCAGGGTTCTTCATTGACTTAGACCATTTCACAAACTTCTCCTGTTAGATTTGCAAGAGGACGTTTGCTTGAGAATCATTCAGTGGAGTCAAATTTTTATGCCTGAATTTCCTCCTTACAGGCAGGTCAGTTCTGGGCTGCTTCCTTTGTGGTTTGTCATGGCCCTTGTTCTTCCTTTTTTTGTCCGCCGACAAAGAGCAAGGATGGTCAGCCCGTTTCGAGTGGTTCATCTCATTGGCTTCCTCTGCTACTATGTATGCTTGAGCAACGAAATCAGCTTCCCAAAAAGTCGCATGTCCTTATGGACCAAATGTTTAAAAAAGTCACTCAGACCTAAATAAAAAATGAAACTGTTGAGCATCACCTTGTCAATGAGCCTTGGTATCTTCCGGGCTTTAGCAGTAAATCACCCCAAGAACTTCCTCAAGTTCTCACCAGGCCTCTTCTTAACGTGGGCGAGATGCCATGACTGTTTCTCTTCGTGGCGGTTGGAAATGTACTAAGCTAGGAAGCTATTGGTAAGGTCCCGAAAACTCCGGATGGAATTCACTGAGAGCCGATAGAACCAGATTTGAGTATCCCCCTTTAGAGTGAGGGGAAAGTATTGGCACATAGAAGACTCCTCTTGGCCCTAAAAGCTGAGAAAAGTGCGGAAGTGATCGAGATGATCCATGGGATCAGTGCTTCCATCGTAGGGTTTTAGGATCGGCATTTTAAATTTCGGTAAAAGCAGCTGGGTTTGGATCTCCATGGTGAAAGGAGATCTCCTAAAATTAGTCGAGTGTTCGCCAGCTTATCCTTTGAACACACAGTTCCATATCTTTTGAACCTTCTCATCCACCCGTGAGGAGGTTGCGAACCTTTTCGCATTGAGGTAGGTTTTCAACTCCGAGTGTTTGGCCAAGTGGTACGACGCCGGTCGGCTGCTGGCACTTGTTGGTCGAGTGATGCGAGAGGCTCCTACTTGAACTGGTGGCCTCTGCTCATCTCGGGAGTAGCGAGGGTTCCTTTATTTGGCTATACTCCAGGGTTTCGCGGTTTAGCTATCATTTCGGCTTTGAACGACTTCTAGTGTTTGAGGCCACTGGGGTGGTAGAGTTACTCGGTCGTGTGACTTTCTTGGTTAACTTCTTTCTTTGGCCGCTATGCTTAGAAGCCAGAGTGTGGGCTGAAGAGGAGGGACGTACAATCACATAGAGCATTTGGGACATCTTATTTATTTGCTCTGCCATTGCTAGGATGATCAGAGCCGATCACTCTCATGTCTGGCTACTAGCGGAGTGGTCATCGCCGGGGGAGGTGACTTCTTTGGCTGGAACGCTAGCTTGTGCTCTCATGTTCACAATGTTTATTAATGAGATAGTTGTAGATAAAATAGTGGTTAGGCCTTTTGTTCGACTTTTCACAGACGGCATGAATGATGCGTCCTGGATTCAAATTTTGGACGAATTTGAATTCAACTGCTCCTTGGGCTCGTGCTGACGTTGGGTCTGATCTCCATCTTGTGTGGCTTGGATCCTATACATTATAACAAAAGACAAGAAGTCAGAGAAAAATGGTGGGACTCGTTCCTCAATTTATCCTCCAATACTCAAGTCAATAATCTTCATTCTAAAATGAAGAAGGTAAAAATAGAGTATGTTAGAGTTGAAGTAGGGAAGGAGATTTGTGAGTCTAGTTCGGAGGTACACTCGATGTGGAGTGACTTTAGGTCATAGTGCGCTCGTGAAAATGGGCTTTTTAGACTACTAGGTTCGTTGAGAATTAGCAGTAGGGAAGAAAATAGTAATTGGTTGCTTGAAGAATGGATTACTTGTGCGAGTTTAAGTACTGAAGATAGTGTCTTTGGAGTATGTCCCCAGGGCTTTTTATAGCCATCAGACCTCGCCACCTTCATCAGGCGGCAAGGCGGGCTACTAGCCGTCTAAGGGAATCCTTTCCATCCATCGAGATGATGTAAGTGCCATTCTGAGCTGCAACGATCGGGAGAGAGAATTTCTTACTCTGTGGATATGTGACACGCTATAATTGCTGAAACTTTTATTGTGAGTTGTGTACTGATTTGAGGGTTTTTCTTTCTTGATGTTCATAGATTTGGGAGTTTTCATTTCAGACGAGGTTACTATTTGGGTAGATTCTTAGCAACGCGGCCAATTATGGTAGATGTGCATTGTGCATGGGAAAGGACTCATGGGCCGCTCTTGGCTTGGGCAACATTTGGTTTGCGCTGCACCCGGTTACTTGAAGACCTTCTCTGGTCAACTAGAGCTTTGACCGTTTTTGGGTCATTGGGTTGCGATTCTTTTGGGCTGATCAACTTCTTAGTTTGGCCCACTCCAACCGTCTCCATAAAAAATAAATAATTAGAGTCATACTAAAATAAAAAGTTAAAATATAAATATTTAGAAATTATACCTATAAAAGATAAGTTTAGGGAATAATATTAATGTGATTTGGTTGTTTAATGTAGGTAAAAATATATAAGTAGTTGTGATTGTATAATAAAAAGGAAGAGAAAGACCAATAACAACTTATGATAGCATATAAATAATAGTTTAAAGTCACTTGTACTATCTATTGACATTGTACCAAATCAAATACAATCATAAAAAAAAATTCATGTTGTGAAACTTAATTAGTAAAATATAAGGTTTTATTTATAGTAGTTGCCGCAAAATAGTACTATTACTTAGAAAAATACGGATATATGAATATATAAGAATTCATATATTCCTATTTTCGTGTTTATAAATGGAATAAATTGCCGACCTAGCTTCCCGAACGACGGAAGAGCCGCACAGACTTTTGGGCAACCGCAGCAGCCCGAGTACATTCGTTAACTTTAACCGACGCAGCAGCGCCTCCTTGCTGCTCCACCCCGATCTTATTCGTTCTGAAGTTTCATCTCCCAAATTTTTAAGGGACGTGTTGGCTGTCATCCTTCTAGTCTGATTTTCAGCGAAAGAATGATGAAATCTCTCTAAGCACGCAGCATCAGTTTAAATGGGTGCAATGAGCGTCGATTTCCACACGAGATTTCTGACTTTTTAAATCTCATTCCTATCAGAATCTCCTCCTATATTGTTGCTATTCTCATGTTTCGTTCTTAATTTGCGTGAAACTTAAGTTCCGTAGTTGCAGCGATGAAAGTTTGTGTTTTATTCCTTTCTTTTTCCATATATTGGAGATCTCTCGGTATTTTTCCAAGATTTCGCGTGTGCTTAGTGAGGAAATCCTATGAGGCGATCTTTCCTATTTTATTAATGAAGATGAGCACCAGCGTTAATATGATTGCAAATTTGTTTTTTCCCTATGCTATTTGCACTGGCGAAACCCTTTTCAGGGCATGTGTAAAATAGTTAGTCCAAGATTCTTGAAAAATTATAACACTAGTTCTGAGATTGACTCTTAAATCAGTGGCAGAAAAAGGGCAACCTTTAAGTTGTTGATTTTAATGATTATAGGAATTCGAGGGATCCTGGAGTTGTTTGTTCTCCCCTCCATTTGATTTTAGGATGTGTTCATAGTTGGAAGGCGAAGTAATTTATTTCTGGTTGAATTCTAGTTTAACTTCTGTAGATTTTATGTAATCGTTGCTTGGAACTCAATCATTTAAGAAATCAGTAATGCTTTCTTTCGCAAAAATCTCTTTTTGCCTTTTCCCATTTTATCCTATTTTCTGAGAATGGATATCATATCTGATATAATTTCGGAGGGCAGTGATTTCAGAGAGAAAAAAAAAGGGTTCGTATTTAAGGATGGAAGTTAGGCGTAAAAGATACAGGAAATATATCTGGAAATTGACATCAAGGTGAGACAATCGATGAATATTCAAAATTAGTATGTTGCATAAAATAGGAGGTGATGCATTTTTTAGATATTCTTCAGAATTCCACACTTCGCAGAAAATGAAAAGTAAAATTTTGGAATATTTCATACTTGAAGTTATATTCTCTCTATTTTAAGCCTACAACTTTGGCATTTTGAAGGGAGGGGTTGTTGGGCTTAAAATATGACGATTGTAATGTCACAGTTGAACTTTTTTTTCAAGATCTTTTACTTCCATTTCTTAAAAATGGTGTCTAGTATATTGAGTCTCCATTGTGCATCGGCCATGGGCTTCACAAGGGGTTACCTCTATCATGAGCCTCTGATGGATGTTTCCGTGGATCTGGCATTGGCTACATCTTCAGATTAATGATTGGGCATCATACTTCATGGTAGGCCCACAGTAGCTGTGGCGAAAACCCTAGAAACTGAACTAACCAAGCCCCAATAGATTGTCTCTCCGAGCAACACTGGGACCGGACCCCAAAAGCCTGACCCCAAAGAGGCCGAAGTAGTAGGACCAAATAGGTTGAGCTTCCCAACAATGATGGGGCTGGGATCTGAAGGACTGAATCGCTGGTGCCTTAACTGATCAAATCACCTAGTGTTATTGTGTTTGGACTGGGCTGAATCTCTGTTGACCGAATTATTGAGTAGTTGCATCAAGAGTGGCCAACGTGGGGAAATGAACAGTCTAGCAATTCCTTGTTACTAAGGGTATATGTAATTATATTAAAGAGCACTGATTTAATTATACTAATTGACACCGTAAAGGTTTTGGTGTTTATATAAGCTGTCCTAAAAACCACATTTGGGTTATTATGTTATCTTCACATTTGTGTACTGTGGCAGCTGAAAGCTTGGGACCCTTTGTGGTGATTTTCTGAGCTAACCTAGAATGTGCTCTAATTGTGCTTGGGTTAATTTAGAGTCAATCATGTGATTCTGTTTAAGTGTTTCATGATATTTTTCCATTACCATCACTGTTATCATTTATGAAATTGACTCAAATATCATACTTTGCTTTTCAATATTCTGTCATTTTCACTGTTTGTTTGATTTATGAGTAATTTATGAATTTGGTTGGCTTGCTACTGGGTTCTTGGATGAGGGTCCTTATCAATTATAATTTGATGAGGCATTCCTTTTTACAACTTGGTGTGCTACATTGTTGCATCCAGTGTAGCCATAACAAATTGCTACCCACTTTATTGTTCGTATTATGAGAAGCAAGTTGATGTGTCAATCACTTAATCTTCAGTAATGTTGATAAAATAATTCAGCTTTTGGTTTCTATTTTTGCCCCATTTTTCCATTTAGGGAGCTTGCGATTCAAATTGCTGAACAACTTGAAGCTCTGGGTTCAGGTTTTGGTTCAAAGACTGCTGTTGTATGCTTTCTGTACAATAGAACATCCTTTTGAATGCTTGAAATTCTATAGTAAAGCAGTAAACGTTATCTTATTTTATTCTGTTCATTGACCATGTAGAATGTGAATCTAACTGTGCTTGTTGTGATGATTACGTTGTGTTGGCATGGCTTGTCTTTATTGTGCTGTTTTTGTCAAGCTCTTTAAGATAAGGGAGCTATTTTAAGGAAAATTTTCATACGAAATAATGATTAGCTGAGTGTATTTTTTCTTGTTTGGTGCTGAGATATTCAAAGATCAATTTGGAAAGATTGCCAAAATAAGCTGCTTTGATATCAGTGCTGGACTGCAAGTTCTATGTTTCTTTGAAGTTTGAATCAACAATTTGTGATGCTGATGCCTGATTCAATTGAAACTTTTTGTTGCATGTTGGTGGAATATACATGACTCAGCAGCAAATTGCCCTCACAAAAAAGTCGCACATTGTTGTTAGCATTCTTTTGATTGGCATAATATTTTTTATTTTATTGATGCCATTCCTTTTCACCCTCCCTATATCTGTATGGAAATGTCGTTGGAGGTTATATATGTCCTAGTGATGCCATTACTGATTGCTTTTTCTTTTGTCTTAGTTTAGGACTGTGGTTGATAATGAAACTCAGGTGTGCAGTGGAATTTTGTTTGATTTGAAGATTGATAAGATAGGACATTTAGGTACCATTTGTCTTTTAGAGAAGACTAGAACTTTTGACATAATAGTCCAAGATTAAAAAATATCCTTTGTCTGGAGGATTATTATAACGTTAAGACAGGACATCCAGGTACTTTAGTATTCTGTAAGAACAAATTTTTGACCCTGCAAAAGGCAGAAGAATGCCAAGAAACTAGAAGAAACCAAATGGTCTGACGAGGCAGGGGCACTAGAAGAACTAGGTCAACCAATTAGATAGCACGAGAAGCATTCAGCTCCTCCAACTGTTGACCTGAGAGGCAGGGGCCAAAGGCGGAATATTCATGGGGGGCTTCGAGAGTGGGCCACGAGTGGGTGTGACCTATTGCCAGCGAAAGCTTTTTTTGTCACGATCACTGATGGTTTTGTGTGCTGAACCTTGATGTGAAATGCTCCAATTTGACTTGAAGAGATGTAACTGAAAAAAATTGAACTTAATTAATTAATTCACTAGGAAGTTGCTATAATTAAATGTCATAGTAAACTTTAATTTAGTCAAAGGTCAATAATGTTTCTATTTTTTGCTTTTGGATAGTTTTCCAGTTTCTTTTTCTTTCTTTCTTTTTCTTGGTTAATGTTAGGGTCTCTGTGAATGCAGGAAGATAACAATTGCTCCTCCCTTCCCTTATATAATAAATCAGTACAATAAGGTAGAAGATAGAAGATAACGAAATATAATATTAATGCATCTTGCCTTGATTTATGTTAATCACGTCTTTGCCAAATCTCCTAATTTCCTTAACACCTCCTCAAGCTGGTGTATAAATATCATTTAAAATCAACTTGGAACAAATAAACTCAAATTGATTACACGAAGAGACTTGGTGGACGTCTTCGAGTTGATCTCCAGAGTTTATGAATTACTGCATATAACATAATTTATGGTTTTGTTCGGAATGAAATTGTAATTAACTTTGATGTGTTTAATTCTTTTATGAAATATTGGTTTGGATGCTATGTGTAGTGCGGCTTGATTATAACAAAACAATGGGATACAAACCAATTTCTTGAAGAAAATGTTATAAAGTTGTTAGCTCACTATTAGTATGGGCCATTGCCCTGTACTATGCTTCTACATTCAATCTTACTACTTCCTATTTTTCCATGAAACAATGTTACTACCATGGAATGTACCTTACCTTGTAGTAGAATATCTGTGAGAAGGAGATCTTGCATTGTTTGCATTGTCAGAAGGATAATGTAGCCCCCTTTTTTGGCAAATGACACACTTGGCTTTTTGACAATGCTGTTGGCCAGAGTTGAGGATAACTTTAGAAAATTTCTCAAACTATGCTCTGGGTGACGATTTTAATCCATACACTGTCTTCTTCAATCTGCAAACAAAATTTTGATACTCATCATGTGACGGACCTAACATTGATAGGCTACTATTCACGTATGTCAATAACTAAATATGAACAAGGCAAACATAAATAGTCATGCAATGTATCGTAATTGTATACACAGGATCCAAATCGGCCTCATTCAAAGTTGGCCACATTCAGGCTGGCCACAACTAGGTCGGCCATGCCTAGGTCGGCCACACTTAGGTTGGCCACAATTAGTGAAACCAACGTCATGAACCCAGATACTAAGAGATGCCACTAGGGACCAAAATAACTATACCATAATGCCCTATGGAAGCATACAAAATTTCCCACCAATATACACAGCGGAATGTTTATACAAACGTGCCTGCAAAATAACTGAAAATACATCCATAGTCGATCTATCGATTGCAACATGAATTCAGGTTGGCCTTCAAAACCTTAGTCCTCTGACTTTACTCTTTCTCGTCAGGTATTAGTTTGTGCTCATCTGAAGATAAAAAAATAGTAAGAAGTGAGTCAAATACTCAGTAAGGTATAAATAAACAAAGACATACATAATCAGTATTTCAAAACAAAAATCAAGAGAAACAGAGTAGGAGCAAATGCATATGGGAACATGAAATAGGATCCGAAGACGTTTTCATGGGCACTGGTTCTCATTTTTGATCCTTTGGTTATTAGTCTTGTTCTTAATTATTGGTCCTTCAAAATTGTGAGGTCCCAAAATCAAAGTAAAATATTGCTACTTAAAAACTGGAGTGTCTTAATTTCAACTTAAACCGGAGTGGCCTTACACCACAGGAATACTGAAAATAATGGTAATCAAAATGTTGACTGGTGTAATGATATTGACTGGCATCAAAATTTTGACCAACGTCGAGATATTGACCATCGTCAAAATGTTGACCGGTGTCAAGACGTTGACCGGCGTCAAGATGTTGACCGGAAGGTTGACTGAAAGGTTGATCGATTTTTAGAAATATTGACCGACCTTGAATAAAAAAAAGAGACATTGGCCGGCTTTGAGTAAAATTTGGACCGGATTAAAGTAAGAAGCGTTGACTGAAAAAGTTGACCGATCTTGGAGAAAATGTTGACCAGTTAGAATTGACTACCGAATTCAGGAGACAAGGGCCAACTTTGTTGTTAGATCCCAACTAGATTCCAATCTAATCAGAGCAAGTGAACTATCCCGTTGACCTTTTAGATGAAAGTACTAAGTAGGTAACTCACCCTAGTCACTCCCACCTAATCTCTGACGGGAAGTACCAAGTAGGTAACCCATCCCATTTACTCCACCTAATCCCTCATCTTTATATACTAAGCTCCAGTTGAGGGACCAGTGTAGAATTCCTGGCAATGAAGGAGAGTAAGAAGTGAAGAAGGAGAAAAGCTTCAAGTTAGTCGGAGTGGGCGGTCAACAATTAGGCAAGTGTACCCCCGTTTTCAAGCTTAAATTGTAATAATGCAAGTGTACCTTCCCCTTTTTAACTCAGATTTTACTTTTGTTTTCAAGTCCCGATTTTAAGAGGAAAACTGCAAGTGTTCTCCTCAGATTTTAAATGTTGCAGCGCATAGTATATCAGACTTGCCATTTGTAATTACTGCTTGATAAGCTGCATCCCTGACGTCATACTTGCTTTACGATCAGACTGAAAATATAATTTTCATTTTATGATTAATTCATGTTTGCCGCTTTCTGCCTTCCGTTTTCTGCTCAATTTATGATTGAACTTGAATTGTATAAAAATGGAGAAGTAAACTGGTTTTGAGTAATGACGTTATAATTATTGATCGGAATGAGATTTATGGATTTGAAATCGACTTCATGTCAACTAAAAGTCTTTATACTTGACCGGAATAAGAAAAATGAATTTGAAATCGGTTTTGTATTATGACGATCGAAAGTTTTGTACCCGTTTAGAATGTGAACTAAAGGAAAAGGGAACTGGCCTTATGAAAAAATAAATAAGATTGGACTTTAGCACTGGGAGATAAAGTTCTCCGGCATGCCTTAGAACATTATGGTAGTAATCGAGGATAACAAAAGGAAGCCGTCCTCGGGGCTTTGTACAAGGAGGAAATGAGAGCCTCCTCGAGGCTTTGTACAAAGAGGAAGTGAGAGCCGTCATCGGGACTTTATACAACGAGCTATTGCCGTGATTGTAAGAATATGTGCACAATCTATCCTCGATTATTGTCTCCTCCGCTAGCGATGTCCTTTACCGATAAAAATAAAAGAGGAGAAATTTTTATAATATGACCTACTATGTTTTCTGTTACGATTTTCAGAATTTCGCTGCTCCGACCTTCCTAACTTCTTTGCATTATGTATTTGCCATGATCCGGTCAACTATTATTTTTATAATATTTATGTTACATATATATTTGTCCGGTCAACTGTTGTTTTTATAATGTTTATGCTACATGTGTATTTGTCCGGTCAATTGTTTTTATAATATTTATGCTGCATATGTATTTGTTCGGTCAACTGTTGTTTTTATAATATTTATGCCGCATATGTATCGGTATCCGCCTCACAGCTTAAACGCTTTACGGAAGATCTGCATGCACCTTGTTGAGCTCCGATTTACTGTTTTCTATTCCAGATGAAACTATAGAGCTCGTGCCGATGAGATGGAGTGGCTAGAGTTCCGTCTGAATGATTCTAAGGATTGGGAAGCATATTTTGGAGTTACCCGAAAGTAACAGTCTTATTGTAATGATTCGGTCAAAATACATACATTTTTGTAATCAGACTTTTACGATTATGTATGCAAAAGAATGAGTTTTATGGGTATGAATGTAAATACTTCTGCAGGTTACTAGATTGGCTTACGTTACTTGTTTTATGGATATTGTGTATGGGTCCTAGATGACATCTGTGATCCTGTAATCGGTAGGCATGACCTACCCAGACCATATCACCGACACCTTGGTGTCAGTCCCGGAAGGTCGCTGGCAGAATGCAAAAAAAAATCGTTCCGTCAATAAAATCATGTTGAAAACTCAATTATTTTTAAGGACCGGATGTTAGCAGACAAATCAAGGAAAAGATTGCGTAATCTCCACACAATCTAAGGCCTATCATCTTATTCTATTCCCAGAGGCAGGCGGTAATGCCTTTAACCTGACATATGGAGCTATAATCTAAAGTTGCCACCAAAAGTTTTCCCGTGGCCTAGGGGTAATCCTCAAGTTATCACTTTAATATCCTTGATCTAGTTTTTTAATTATTTATAGCATCTTACATGGAAACTTTACACAAAGTTCTCTCATCCAATGGCCATATACCAAATAACAAACAATAAATTGTAGAGTTTCCAATTGTTGTTTACAGATACAAATTTCCTTGGTCTTGTGGCTTGTATTTTAACTTCCAACAAATGAAGTTTTCAAATATGCAAATTAATATTTACAAACAGTCTGAATAAATATGCAAGGTAACTTTTTTCGTGTACCATAGTTTGAACTTTACCAAATCTTACTTTAATTTTGAACTCAAATAGAAGAGAGAAATTCTAGCAATGTTTGAACATGAAGCATAGGATAAACAGTGAAATTTGACATATAAAGCATAGTATATGCATTTAAACATGAAGTTTCTTCATGAAACATGTGAAAAAGCCATTATCATGATATTTAATCTGTATAAACTTAGTGCAGAAGGATATTAGAATGATAATACCCAAAAGAAATAGACAAGAATCAACATCAACCAAAGATAAAGTATAGAGTACAATTGCCTTAAATTGATCTAAAATTTTTCTTACTCGAAACTGGCTTGAAAATTCTTCCTCTCCTTTTCTTCTCCTTCATGCCCCTTTTTTAGATTTTCTTTCCTTTCCTCCCAATCTAAAATTTAATGACAATAGGGCAGGTGAGAGCAGATAGGGGTAGGTCACCCACAATGGTACTTATTTCTCTCGCTCAAATCCCCTATCTAAAAGGTCAACTGAGCAGGTGGGAGCAGGTCACCCACCCTGACTTTGGCCAATCCAAACTATAGTCAAAACCGGCTGACAAGCCAATCCGGTCAACTATCCTATTCGGTCAATTATCCAATTCGGACTAGCCTAACTGGTCAACTATCTAATCTGGTCATCTATCCAGTTTGGTCAACCATTTTATCCGGTTAACTATCTAATCCGGTCATCTATCCAATCCGCCAACTATCCTAATCCGGTTAACTTCTACCTAGGTCGATTTCCCGTTAAGGCTAGGTTGCTATGTCCTAGGAACCCAATCCTTACAATTCTCTCCCATTTATAAAATTTCATTTTCGAAATTTAACAAGACTTATATACCTTAGGGAAATAAATAGGGGTACTTGCTCCTGACCTCTTTCT
>JAOVVI020005974.1:0-16004 GCA_028571085.2 Nepenthes alata
CAACAGAATTCGGTTCGTTACTTCTAGTTGTCCATTCGCTTGTGGATAGATAATGAAAGTGTGAACCACCCGTATTTTCAAACTCATACAGTACTTGGTAAACCTTTTGTCAGTGTACTGGGTTCCGTTGTTGGCTACTATGACCTCAGGAATTCTAAATTTGTATATGATACTCTGCTAAACGAAGTCCATCGCATTCTATTCGGTTATCCATGCTAGTGGGGACACTTCCACCTATTTGGTAAAGTAGTCAATGCCGATTATGATAAATTTTCTCTGTCCACAAGTAATGGCAATGGACTGAGTATGTTGAAGCCCCACTGTGCGAACAGCCATGGCAGCTCTGTATTTAGTTGATGAGGAATGTTACCGTGAATTTGATAGTTCTCGCATTTCTTTACGAATTTAATGGCATCTTGCTTTGTAATAAGCCAATAGTAGCCTTATCGTATGACTTTAAATGCCAAATTCTTTCCCTCTATATGTGATCTATAGATACCGAGGTGCACCTTGCTCAAACCACAGTCAGCTTATTCTGGCATGAGACACTTCATGTAAGAGACAAAGTACCCTTATTAGTATAGTTTTTCATCTATGAGGGTATACCAGCCTGCTGCCTTTTTTATACGCTTGACATTTTCCAGGTTCTCCAGCAAAAGGCCATCAGTGAGATGCTTTCTATATGGAGTCATCAAGTTATTGTCACACAAAATTTTTAGCACCACTTATTCTGGTTCTTCTATGCTTAGGGTATCAAGAATCTCTCACATATCTCAGGTATACTGTTCGGGATTGCCAATCGCCACTACTTTTGCTAACTATGTGCCTTCTAGTTATCTTACCTCGGGTTGTGGACTATTTCAATTCTATCAAGCGTTTGGGTTAAACCTTTCGCTTTAGCAAGTTATCTTGTGAGTAAAGGGTTAGACAACTCAAAATTTTCAAGAACTTGGTTAACAATTAGCTTTGAGTCATTGTAGACAGTTAGATTCTTCACTGAGTATTCACTTGCCAGCCTAAGTCCGACTAGTAACACTTCATACTTGGCGATATTATTAGTTGTGGGGAATCTAAGGGTCATCAAATATTTCACCTCTGACCTGTCTGGAGACTTCAGGATGACACCTGCTTCGCCTCCTAATTGAGTTAACGATCCATTCACATGTAATATCCAAGTCGGAGCTTCTTCTTGCTGGTTTGGGCTTTTGCTTGAATTGAGAGTATCTTGAATCAGGTTGTCATTTCGACTATAAAATCTACAAGAGGCTATCCTTTTATAGTTAGCCACGGTCAAAATTTTACTTCAAACTCACCCACGGACAAATTTTATTAGTCTTCAAAATGTGTCCAGTCTCTGCAGGATCCTTTTCAGTGGTTGGATTACTAGGACGATGATCTTGTGTACTTAGAAGTATGGTCGTAACTTCCTGGTGGAACAAATGAGTACTAAAGCAATCCTTTTTGTAATGTTCCGATTCTCAACCATAGAAATTAAGGTTGTATAATTGGGTTTTGACTTAATTAATTTATGAGGAGTTATCTTAATGGCCAAGAAATTATCTAAGGACAAGAATAGTTGACCGGCAGGAAAGGAGGGAGAATTCGGTCAACATGCATTGACCGGATTAAATTAGTGACCGGCTGGAATGAGGAAGAACTCTGTCAAACATGCATTGACCAGTTAAAATAAAATCAGGGCCGAGGATAGAAGAAATGAGGTTGAGGACTTGTGCGGAAATATCCAGACAAGAATTTGGTGAACGGCAGGAAAGGAGGAAGGAGTCTGGTCAACATGCGTTAACTGACCCATTAAACAAAATACCCAGAAAAGCAGCCTGTTGCAAAAATTTTAGTCAACATGTTAACCGATAATTGTGCCATTTTGCCTGGAATGGCAAAATGGCTGGTTGCACTAAAAATCAGAAACGGTATAAAATTCCCGATTGAATGAAGGGCCAAAAAGAGGAAAAGACCGACTGTCAAAATATCCGGTCAACACATTGACCGGATAAGTTGGCACAATGCCGGCTTGCAATAATGAGAATGACCGGTATGAATGTATATGCAAAATGTCGGAATGATGCAAATGGCCTGGTACGCGTGATTTGTCCGGTATGGCCAAAATAGCCGATATGATTAAATGAATTCTGGAGACCATTTCTGGATGCCATTAAGTGAAATATGAGGACAATTTCTAGACACGATTGAGTGGGCATCCGAAGACGATTTTCAGAGACAACTGAGTGAGTCTTCGAAGACGATTTTCGGAGACAATTGAGTGAGTTTTCGGAGAAAATTTTTGGAGAAAATGACCAAGATAGATTTCCAAAAGATAAGTAGAATAATGAATGAATTGACCAAGTATGAGAGTTAACCCGACTGACTTACTAGCAAAAAATTTATCTAAGGCCGAAGTAGTCAAAGCAGAGTGGGTGAACTACTTCTACATGCTCCTGTCTACTCAAATAATCTTGAATTCTTAGGAATTCTCTAGAAGAACAAATAAGAATAAAATATTTGTAATAGGTGACCTGCTCCACCTACTCTCACCAACCCCACCGCCTATAAATACTGAATGTGGGGGTAAGAGACGGGAGTTTTTCGGAGGGAGCTTAAGAAGAAAAGGCACGTAAGAGACAAAAGAAAGGATAGAAAGAATTCCAGGATAGACTTGGGTAAGGGAGTTCAAAAATCAGGCAAGCGTATGCTACGTTTTAATAAATTAATGTTTAAAATTTGTTAAGTAATATTGTTTTTCAGCTTGCTCTTTTCGTTATGAACCTACGTGAAACATGATAAGATAACTACTTTCTGCATGATTATTAATGTTTACGAATGCACCATTGAAGAACTTGGATTATTCACATTACAGAAGAACTTCAGTTATCTGCAACATGGAAGAACTCTGAATATTTGCTTATTGTATGTTTAAGAAGTTCAGTTATTGGCATGTTTAAGTAGTCTGGTTACTTATATGTTTAAGGAAGCCTGGTTATTTGTATGGTAAAGAAGTCCGGTTATTTTCATCGTTTAAGAAATTAGGATCTCTATGCATTCTGAACTTTGGATGCATTGCTTTCAGATTTTGGATGCTCATGGGTTATGAAACTAGATTTGATGGCCGAGAGTTATAGGCCTTAAATGTAGCAGTTATTTGGTATTTCTCGGTCAAGAGTTATGGATCTTAAATGTAGCCATTTTATTGGTCAAGAGTTACGGACCTTAAATATAGGCGTTTATGGGATTTGATGGTCAATAGGGTCGAAAGCTGCAAACTTTAAATGTAGCTGTTATTTGAGATATGCTGGTCAAGAGGTACGGACCTTAAATGTAGCAATTTGTCGGTCAAGAGTTACAGACCTTAAATGTAGCTAATTTTTGACCGAATCTGGTTTGAAATAGAAACATGCTTTGGAAACCAATTTGCATGAAGATGACTTCGACACATGTATTTATAAATTTGACTCCGGCCATGTTTCATGATCTGCATGCATGAATGCCTTCATCATGTTTTGTCTGTTTTTGCCCTGATTATTATTATGCATAACTTTTTCTTGTGGATATCTTGCTGGGCTCTTGGCTCACTCCCCTTTTATTTTCTTTCAGACGATGATGAGTTTATACCGGATGAAAAAAATAAAGTCAGATGAACAAACTAGGCAGAAGATTGATGGGAATTAAGTAGTAGTGCATGAGTGATATTGATGTAGATCTCTTTTGATTCTAAAATTTTATAAAACGATTCTGTTATATTAATTAATTGGTAAATTATCTGCTTTCACTAAATTTCTATTGGGAAGAATTTATGGTTCCTAGTAGCATCTCAATTTGTTTCTGGATTCATGTGTCTAGCAGATCAACCTAAAATCCTCGGACGGTCAAGATGTTGACCGACCTAGTTTGACCGTCCAACTTAATCAGGCCGACTCAAGAGCTCCGGCCTTATACGATCCTGTGCACGCAATGTAAAACAAAAGAAAAATTTAAGTCCACCCCTGTAAGTATATATATATATGTATATCTTTTAACCATAGTATATATTTTAATACGGTACAAGTATCATAATTTGACGGAGGTCATATATGGTGGGATATGACCATTCCGTCACACTTTTAGCACGTGAGTAATATGTCTTGGTATTCGTCAGGATTTTGCTAACATAGTAAGTCGGTCGTTGTACCTCAGACTGTTCCCTAAGTAGGATTGAGTTTAGCACCGTATTAGAAATCATGAGATATAGGTATAACTCTTCGCCTTCTTATGGTGACATCAAGAGAGGGTGGTTGGTGAGGTATTCTTTCAATTCTTGGATGGCTTCTTGACAATCGACCGACCACTGGAAGCCACCCGCCTTTGTTCCTCTCAGAGACTTAAAAAAAGAGAGATACTTTTCTACTGATTTCACTAGGAATTAAGAGTGCTGTGAGTATTCCAATGAACCTTTGGACTTCCTTCATATTTTACGGTAGATTCATATCTTTGGTGGCCTTTATCTTCTCAGAGTTTTCTTCGATACCCCGCCAAGAGATGATAAATTCAAGAAACTTCCTAGAAATTTCTCTGAACGCACACTTGGTCAGATTTAATCTCATCCGGTGTGTCCTGAGTACCTCGAACGCTTCTTTGAGGTTGCGAATATGGTCACCGATTATTTTGCTTTTGACAAACATGTTGTCCACATATACTTTCATATTCCGACTAATCTGAGTCTTGAACATTTTATTCATGAGTCGTTGGTAAGTTGCTTCTATGATCTTCAAATAAAAATATATGACTTTGTAACAGTACATTCCTTAGTCCGTCATAAAGGAAAAGATGCGAATTAGGAAGGATTGGTCGACGAAATATGAACCGGAGACTGAACCTTGATATACCTTATGTTCTTTATCTTTGTGACTCATCCGAATCTAATTGTAACCTAAATAACCATCTATGAAGCTTAATAGCTCATGTCTTGATGTGGAGTTTACCAGGAGATCAATTCTTGACAATAGAAAACTATCTTTTGGACATACTTTATTCACATCAGTTAAGTTGACTCACATCCATCATTTTTCGTTGCTCTTTATGACAAGGACCACATTGGATATCAAGTCTGGATACAAAACCTTTCTTATAAAGCTTGCATCGAGTAGCTTCTTTACTTCCTCCCATATGGCAATTAACTTCTCGATTGAGTAGTTTATCCACTTTTGCCTAACAGGCTTGTGATCAGGATCGATGCTCAACTTGTAAATTATTACTCTGGTTGGTACTCTTGCATATCGGTGGGTGTCCGCACAAATACATTAGAATTTTGCTAGAGGAAAGTTATTAACTGATTGCGCAAGTGACCCATTTAGTGAGCTCCCAATCTATATATCTTTCTCGGGCTCGTTGGGATCTAGAGGGATTTGGTCAGTCAATTCACCGAACTGTGCTTGCAATAGGGTCGCTTTGTCCTAGAGATCAGAGTCCCCAGTTGGTTAGTCAGGAGTTGTCTGAGTGATTTGAGATAAATATTGTGAGGTTTCGATCCTAAAATATGATTATTATGGAATAATTATGTGGATAAAAATCATATTAAGGCTTAAATATAGTAAAAAAATTTGATATGGAAGTAATATGAGGAGAAATAGGTTAAGGAGTGTAGGGCGCTAGATCACCGCTCGAGCACCCCTCAAGCGTAAAAAAGCAAAAGTTGTGCTCGAGGGTGCGCCTGAGACAAGGCGTGAGTGGTCCCGGCTACGATCAGTGCGCTCGAGCGTGATTCTGCGAGAGTGGGTGCTCAAGCACCGCTCAACTGGCGCTCGAGTGCCGGTCGCATTTTACGCACGTGATCATCTTTTTCCTTCATTTTAAATGGGATTTGGGGCTTTTTCCCTTAGCAGAACGACGAGCAGTGCGAAGAGGAGAAGGAGGAAGGAGAGGGAAGAGAAAACAAAGGGGCAAAATCTTTTGTCCAGTTCCGATCAGAGTAATGATAACTCTAGATTGAGCTCAGGAAAGTGTACTTCGGACGTTATATACTGTTTTTACAGCGTTTTGTTACCTCAAATATTGTATTTGTGCTTTAAACCCTTGATTCTGCATGTTTACTGTACATAATGCCTGTTTCTCCTGGTTAATCAGACAAATTTCATACTTACTTGTATATATTGCTTAATATACCTCCGATTTCATGAAAATGCATGTGTTTGATATTCGTTTATGGTCTGAAAGTTTTGACGAAACCCTAAGCACGAAAATAAAGAGATTTAATGGTTTTAATCCAAAATTTCTAATATGTAAAAGTTAATCTATAATGTGATAATATCCTGAATATGATTTATATCTAAAACATTTACACAAATTTATACAGTTAAATTTTTTGAGGATTTTTGAAGCAAATTTGAAGGGTTACAAACTATTATTGTTTATTTTGAAGCAAATTTGAAGGGTTACAAACTATTACTGTATATTCTAAAGCAAATATGAAGGGTTACAAACTATTACTGTATATTTTGAAGCTAATTGAAGAGTTATTATAAAATTCTGACTGAATTTTAAAACTTAACAAGTTTTAAGTTAAGAAATATGAAGAAAAATATTTCCAAATCTGTTAATTAAGACCCGGGACTGATATACAGTTAGGTTAGGTTCTCTGACATGTCTTAGAACGTTGTGGTGGTAACCGATGATAACTTTATCTATAGAGTTACACGTAATCCACCCTTCCTCAGAGCACTAACTTAGAGGGTAGTTACTGTTACTGGTTGTCGTTACTGTACTGAATCCCGTGAGAAAGGATGTCTTACGGGAAGGGACAACTGTTATAGGAATTGGATTGTGTGGAGAGAATGCAATCTATCCTTGATTATTCGCCTCCTCTACTAGTTGGGTTTACTAGTTGGATCCTTTACTGATAGAAAAGGAGATTTTCTGTAATTCATAGATTTCATATCGGTTTCTGACTTCTGATTTATATTTACCGATTTATGATAATCAAAGCACGATTGTACTGATTCATGATTTTCGACGCATGTTTAAATATAATTATGCTCTATTTCTGTTTCCATGGACACCTCCATTCTTCTAATTACCGTGGTTTCTATCCTAGAATACTTATGTTTCGCATGAAAATATGAATTATGATTATCGAGACCTATTTATATGAAATTATACTTTTTTCATGATTTACATATATGTTTCTGTTCCCTGTCATCTCTGTAATCTTCTACATTTATGTTATGCTATCGTTTTTGAAATTACTGTGATTATCACTGATTTATGCTGTCTCTATTTTCATGCATTCTTCTGCTACTGCCATAATTGAATATTTCTATGTTACTGTTCATTTGTACTTATGTTCTGTGTAAACACTGTATATTCTGCATATTTTGGTACCTTATTGGGTTTCGACTCAATGTTTACTATTTTTTCCTCTAGATGAGATTGTAGAGCTAGTACCAGACGAGGAGTAATTTAAAGTTTAGCCTGAAGACTTTTGAAGACCTGAAGTATTTTGGAAACCTTAAAAAGAAACAGTTTGAATGTAAATATTATATTTTGTATATGAATTTTATGTATATAAATTTAGTATATGAAATGTATGTGATGCATGTGATGAAATAGGAAATTATACTTTCGCAGGTTTATAATTTTGCTTCCGCTATATATTTTTTGAATTCTGTATAGGTCCTAAATAGCATCTCTATTCCGAACTGTTAATATAGTGGATAGAAAATGTGAAATGTAAGTTGTAGAGAATTATGCGTCGTCTGTGATTCTATGTCTGAAATGAGAATTCCTGTTGATGGATATTATAATGATGTTATTTTGTATATTTATAGGTTATAAGCAGGATCTTTATTTCTGTTTAGCCTAATTTTAGGGGAGACTCTATTCGTTTTTCTCTAGAACTTTAGGTTGTTAATTGGGTTTAGGTTTCTGTTTTCTATAATGACGAAAAATTCTGAGGACGAAAAATAGAATATCCATTCCGTCACAAATATTATATCTAGTCGATGACTTGGTCGCCTAGGACCTCTCCAACGCCACATGCTGTCAAGAACCTTATTTTTAAGTGAGGAATTAACATTATTGCTCCAAATACTGTTAAGGATGGTCATCTCAGGACAACATTGTAGATCGAGGGTAAGTCGACTACTCGGAACATGAGCATGCGGGATGCCGTCTTTGGATACGTCCCTAGTGTGACCTCTAGCTAAATGGTCCCTTGGATTGCAATGGGTTCATTATCTAGTCTGTATAAGGGTCCTTCAGTTGGGTTTCTCGGATTCTTTTTTAATTCAAGCTTAAAATAAGTATCAAGATACAATAAATTTTGTAAATTTCCATTATTAATAAATATTCGTTTTAGTTAGTAGTCAATTATACTATTTGAAACAAGTGCAGATATAATCATAGGGGCAGAATGAAGAGTTATTACATATGTTATATCATCGTTACTAAAACAAGTAACATCCTTCCTAACTCTTATCATTGACTTCATCTTGTTGGAAGCTTTCTCGGGGTGGTGAGGGCATTATTCTTAGGTGGCCTTGTGGACACCATGTTGACTACCCCAACCGCCATTGAGTTTTGTGGTTACTCTTACTGCTCTAACCTATTTTCATCTGGCCTTCCTAGGACCTTTCTTGAGTTTCAAAGGAATCTGGTGAGGTGCCCTTTTCAGACAAGGGTCTTAATTTCCTACTGCAGAGTCTGATAATCTTTAATACTGTGATCCAGAGATCGATGGTAAAAGTAATATTTTGACTGATATCCTCCCTCCGAGTTCTTAGGCTTATTTGGCCACTTCAAGAACTTTTTGTCTTGGATATGCATGACAATGTTCATTCGAGTATTGTTTAGCGGAGTCAAATTTAAGGGCCTGAACTCCCTCTAGATGCCTGGCTCAATTTTTGGTTGCTTCCTAGGGTCTTGAGTGTAGGAATTATCTCTGTTCCTCTTTTTTCGACTCGCCATTCTCAGTTGGTAGTCCATGAGTTCTAGCCTCTTAGCCTTATTGACTTCTTCCGTAGCAATGTAGGCGTAGATCATGGTCTTTGCCTCTAGGAAAGTTTGAGTCTCTTGCTGAACCAAGTGTTTGAAGAAGTTGCATAACTGTAAAGTTTCCATAAAGGTATTCAGCATCACCTTGTCGGTGAGCGTGGATTTCCTTCGAGTATCGACGTTGAATCGCGCCAAGAAGTACTTCAGGCTTTCATTTAACCATTCTCAGATACAGATAAGGTGCCAAGATTGTTTCTTCTCATTTGGTTGGAGGCAAATTGCAACAGAAAGTTATCGGCTAGTTCCTAGAATGTCTTGCTTGAATTTGATTGTAACTGATAAAACCAAATTCATGTATCTCCTTTGAGAGTCAAAGGAAAGTAGAGATATAAAGCCACATCATCCAAGCCCTAAAACCCTAGCAGAGTTTGGAAGTGATCCAAATGGTCCATTGATTCAAATGGCATTTTGAATTTGCATGGGAGTTGATGCATCTAGATTTTCCTCGTGAGTGATGACCTTCTGAGGTCGGCCTAGTGTCTATCAATGTTCCCATTAAACAACCACTACTCAATCTTCCGAATCTTCTCCTCCACTTGAGAGGAGGTCGCTATTCTCTTTGCATTAAGAAAGATCCTTAACTCTGAGTGGTTTGGAGAGACATGATGGATCAATCGGCTGCATGTCCTCCTTGGTTGGGTGCTATAAAAGGCTTCTTCTCGGGCTGTGGGCCTCTGATTGTCTTAGGAGTAGTGTGGATTGCGCTGCTCCAGGTTTTCATTCAAGCTTCGAGACTTAGTCAGCTCTCCAACCATGCTTGGGTCCTATCGCTCGTGGCCTCTTAAGCCACGAGATCGTCAAGCCACTAGATCGTTTCCCTTGGTCGGTTGTTTCTTTCTGCAACTTCTACTCTTGGATGCCAAGGTCTCAGAATAGGAGGAAGGAACCCCTACTTATTGAATGTCCAAATGAGTGCATCTAGTCTGGAGTAGTTTCAACATGGTGTTTATTTGGGTGGTGAGTGTTTTCACATCGTGGGCCGATTGTGCATCTCCATGACTACCCATGGAGGGATCGTTGCCATAGGAGATGACTTCTCTAACCGGTGCACTAGCTTGCACTCTGGTGTTAACCATGTTTGCCTATATAGGTGTTGTGGTTAGACTTTTAGTCAGTTCTCACAAATAGTGCCAATAATGTATCGTTAGATCTGCATTGTTGTATAAATTAGAAAATCACTTGATTTTTCCTAGTAGGATGAATTGAAGTGGGTACGATTTTTTTCCCTAGAAATTTAGATTCTATACACTACAACAATCGAATAAGAGGTAAGAGAAATATGAGACTCGTTTTCTAATATATCTTCTAACACTCAAGTCAATAATCTTTCTAATTGGTAGAGCAAGATGGAAAGAGAAAATATGTGGATGTATGAATGTTTGGGGATTGAATGTTTTATAGGAGATTGGACTCCGAAGGGTATGCTCAAAGGGGTGAGCAGTTTTGAGATATTGAACCCATGGGAGAGTGGCTTTAGGAGAGTTGCACTCATATCTTTGAGTGGTTTTCGTTTGTCTGAACAGTTATTTATCTGGATGCTCTCTCTTTTTTGGATTTATGTCTCCTCCCCATGTGGAGGAGAAGGTATATTTATAGTGTGGGATGTCGATTGGCTGTTCCTGGGCATTACACCTATGTAATTATGAGGGAGGTTAATTGTGTAACACTGTCTATATTTATCAGTTTGACTGTTATGATTTTTGGTCATTGTTAATAGTAATCCACGGTAAAAACTCTTTGATAATCCATAAATGACATTTGTTGTTAGACGGTTTTTGATTTTGCTTGCCAGATCAATTGCCGCGTCTGTTGGATTTCTGACCAAGGGGACTTTTGCTAGGCTTCCATCTTATGGGCGTGAGGAGCTGTACCCATCAGACATAACAACTTTAATTTAAAAATAAAAAAATCAATATTGGTAGATTTATAGTCTAGCGCCACTTGCACTATTTGCACATGCACTCAAATCTAGTGATACCGCACTTACATCCTTGTACCAAACCTAATGACAGGCCAAATTCTGACCATATCGACATCAAATTTGGCACCAAATCTTGGCCCTAACTCCCACACCCATGCCCTTGGCTGCCCGGTACTAGCACATTTTCTTATGAGTCTTGTGTCAGTAGGCCTTGCACTAGTCAGTCATCGGATTGCACCATTACCTAGTTTGCGCCCGAGCTTGCCCTAATTCTGCCACTTAAACACACCTTTGTTAGATGGCATCATCAACCCATGTCCACCTTTGAATGCCACTACTGGGCTTATAACTGCGTTTGTAAGGCTTGGGTTGTTGATTTATAGTAATTATAATTAATTAAGTTAATATAATTAAAATTGAATTTAAATAATATTAAAAATTAGATTAAAGAGTCAAGATTTGACCGATTACTTAGTGTCTGATGGAGGCCCAAACCGCGTTTGAGCGTCAAAACCCATGGGGTTAGCACCTAAGGGACGCCTGACCGACATTTGAGTATCAAAGCTTGAGTCGTGCTCGAGCACAGTGAACTAGTAGAGTGGTGCCCGACACATGCCTAAATCAACGCTCAAGCCCCACATCTGCATAAATTGAACACCTAAGTTGAATTTAGTCATTTGTTTAGAGAAATTTCAAAGAAGAGAGAGAGAGAGACCTGGAGAATAGAGAGAATAAGAGAGAGAAAGTTTGAGGAAGCTCAAATTAAGTGAATCAAGGCTTAACTTTTGGTAATTCGGAGATAAGGTAAGTGCAGTCTGAGCTTTTCTTCTCTTGTTGTTGTTCTTTGTTGAATTCTTTTAGCAATTCTTATTCTAATGGCTCATAAATGACATGAATTCAAAGTTATGATATTTATATTTAATATGCATATTAATTTTATCATAACCTTTGTAAAATATGTATGCATTTCATGTTCAAATATATGTAGATTGTTTGGATAAACTAAACTCAGCATTTCCTTACTTGCATGTTTGAAATTAAGGACTTAATGACTCTTGCATGTCTCAAATTCATATATGAGGTTCTATATGCATAATATTGTTAAGTATAAGCCCTAAATGTGTTAGAAATGCTTATAAATTTCTCAAAAGGTTTTAGAAATCAATATGAACTTATTCATGTACTGATTTTTCTGCATAATACTGAGTTTTTGTTGTACTATGAGGTTAATTTAGCATCCTTTGCTTTAAAGTCTACATGGCTAAATTTATATAGAAAATACAAGTCTTGCATGTGTTGGAATTTCGCTTAAGGGCCTCTTATATTAAGATAAAATTACTGATTGTTGAAGTTTGCTGAAATTCTGCACTATCAACTGAAATTTCTTCATTTAGTTGCTAGTTTAGCATTCCAAGCCTTAGAATTTATCATGGCCAAGTTTTATAGAATATTATACATTAAATTAAAGAATGTTTAAAGAAAAATTTTACAGTTAAGATAAAAATTATAATAATTTTCTCCAAGATTATTGTTTAGCGAACAGTATATTATAACATATTTTAATATATTATAGTGGTATTGTTAGAGACATTTTTCTAATTGGTATATTCCGTGACCATATGTCCTATTGTATCGATGTCGGGTTATGGGTTGTTGAGATACAATATCAACACATATCCGTTGCTGTCCGTTCCGTCGTCCAGGGATTCCGCGCCTGCCGTGTGCTCTGTGGTCGCTCGAGCCCGTCCGAAGCTTCGACGCCCTCCGCGCGCTCGCTACCCGCTCGTCCCTAAAATCCAGTATGATCCCCGCTCACGGTGCGCCACCACAAGCTCGAATGCACTAGGGTTTCTCTGGAAACCCTTCGTGCACCCGCCGCGCGCTCAAGCTGCGCTCCAGCACCGCGGCAACGCGCAAGTTTTTAAATGTAAATTTTGAACCCTCTATAAATACTTGGCTTATAATTTTGGAACGCTAAGGACTCTTGACAGACTAGTTTTGTGCTCCACTTAAGAAAAACGTTATTCATGCTCCATTGATATTGCTTCTCTTGAGAAAATCAAAAGCTACGAGATTGAGTTTCATGTTCTAATAAGTTTTCTCTTCACCTTATCTTAACCATTTGAACAATTCCTTCTACCTTCGTTGGAGACGTTGGTTCGTTGAAGAAGGAGACCTGATCGTGTTCGGCAATTCAAGTGGCTCTAGAGGGAAGATTGACGTGAAGACCGGAAGGTGTCCGGTTCCGTTGCCGCGGACAAATCCAAGGAGTTCCTTTGTAGGGATCACGAGACGGGAGTAAATCGGTTAGGTTAGCGCGCCGTTATCATCCGGTCTGTAAGTTATTTTTCCGAGTGTATTGCTTCCCTAGCCGTTGAAGCCCAGAGGATTTTTCTCGATTACCGTGGGTATCGAGTTTTTCTTTCGTCACCAAAATCGTGTCTTTTTATTACTGCTTATGTTCATTTATACTTTGCATGATTGTTAGTATCATTAGCATCTAGAATTAAATATTCTTTACGTGTATTGGATATTTTATTTTTATCGCTTCCGGTATATTTATCGGGGTCAAAACTTGATTGTATCATTTAGGATAAAAAGTCCTTTTTCAATTGGTATCAGAGACTCACTCAGATCCACGACCCCGCTCTAGATGCATACTAGTCAATCACTGTCCGTTCCTCCATTTTTTGATGGGGGCAACTATGCGTACTGGAAAGTACGTATGAGAGTATTTTTAAAATCAATGGATGAGCGAGTTTGGGCAAGTACCCAAATTGGGTGGATTCTACCCACAAGTTCCACCGGTAACGAACCAAAAGTCTTATCTTTATGGACCAAAGAGGAACTTGATGCATATATTGGAACAGTAAGGGGTTACATGCTATTTTTATGGCTGTTTCTCCTGACGAATTTAAACGTATTTCTATGTGTGAAAAATCAAAAGAAGCGTATGATATTCTTGAGATTACCCACGAAGGCACGAAACTAGTCAAAAATTTAAAATTACAAATGCTCACCACTAAGTTTGAAGAAATACAAATGAAAGATGACGAGACCTTTGATGAATTTTATGCTAAATTAAACGGCATTGTGAATTCTACTTTCAATTTAGGAGAACGTATTCCTGAAAATAGAATTATTTAAAAAGTTTTACGATCTTTGCCTGAACGATTTAGGCCAAAAATTACAGCCATTGAAGAAAGCAAAGATTTAGATAAATTAAAAATAGAAGAACTTGTAGGCTCCCTTCAAACTTATGAGCACACTCTTCCCCAATCCAAAAGAAACAAATCAATTGCCCTGAAAATAATAAAGGAAGAAAAAGATCATCACTCGGACGTTTAGTCATGTAGTAATGAGGACTTTGTTCTGTTTGTAAAGAATTTTAAGAAATTTTTCAAAAAATAAAAATAGCAAACAACCTTCCAAAGTCATTGACCTGTCTCACTATTCGTTCAAAAAGGATACAAAGGAAACTAAAGACGTTAATAATAGAACTCTCAAGGAATCCAATGCCATGAATGCCACTGTTTTGGTCATATCCGGATTGAGAGCCCAAATTTTAACCGTCAAAAGGGAAAAGCCTTAAATGTCTTTCTAACGGATGATAAAGATGATACAAATCATAATGAATAATCCTCCGAAGATGATGAAGTAAATTATATGGCATTCAAGACATCCATAATAAGTGGTGATGAAGCCACCAGTGCCCCTCCCAAACAGTCAGTTTCTTCTTGTGAAGAATCTGATAGCGAGTTTGATCGGCTTCAAGAAGCATATGATAAACTCTTTAGGGAATACTTGAAAGTTAAGAAAATGAATAAAAGCTTAAATA
The DNA here is from genome assembly GCA_028571085.2 of Nepenthes alata. Lineage (NCBI taxonomy): Eukaryota > Viridiplantae > Streptophyta > Magnoliopsida > Caryophyllales > Nepenthaceae > Nepenthes > Nepenthes alata. Next base: position 14,796 of record JAOVVI020005974.1, read on the forward strand.
ATAAACTCATCGAATTGGAAAGAGAAAAGGATGAAGTTACACCAATGGGGGCTTGATCTTCTCGGCCCATTTTCTATTGCCACGGGGCAAAGGAAATTCATCATCGTAGGCATCGACTACTTCACCAAGTGGGTCGAGGCTATTCCACTGGCAAAGATCACAGAGCATAACGCCCTGCAGTTCCTTTGCCAGAGCATCGTCTGCAGATTCGACGTCCCCGAGGTCGTTGTGACTGATAATGGGTCCCAATTCTTGGAAAAATATTTCACCAAGTATTGCGCCAGTCTTGGCATCAAGTTGGTCAACATTTTGGTGGCATACCCCCAAGCTAACGGACAGGTGGAGGTCAAAAACCGTACGCTACTCCACGGGTTAAAAACTAAACTGGAGGATGCAGGGGGCTCCTGGGCTGACGAGCTCCCTTCCGTTCTTTGGTCTTATTGAACAACCCCAAAAGAACCAACACGCGAGACGCCCTTCAGTCTCCGTTACGGGACTGTGGCGTTAATCCTGGTCAAAATTGGGCTTTCAAATCTTAGGGTGGAATCTTTCGATCCACTTGCAAACTCCCAAAAAATCAGGGAGCACTTAGACTAGTTAGAGGAAGCTCGCGACGCTGCCAGAGTACAGACAGCGGCCTACCAATATCGAGTTACCCGATACTACAACAAAAAAGTTAAGGTGCCATAATTCGATGTAGGAGATCTGGTCCTACGAGTCATTGAAGCCACGGGCAAGCTGGCTGGCCGCAATAAGCTCTCCCCTAATTGGGAAGGGCCTTTCCTCGTCTCCGCTGTTCTGCGAAATGGAGCCTACAAACTCCAGCGCCAGGACGGGAAACCGGTTCCATGAACGTGGAATGCAACCCACCGCAAGCACTACTTCCAATAGCGGACGCAGGTATGTATTTGCATCATTATGTGCATGCGCTTGCTTGTTTTTGATTTGTAAAAAATAAGTGTTTACTTAGCATACTTTCTGTCTGCATGTGCAACTATTTTCTTTGTAGGTTACCCGACCTAGACTGCCCCTAAGTCGGGAGGGTCTTTACCCTCTCGTTAAACCCTAGTCATCCAGACGGCCCGTAAGCGGTCGTATTTAAACCCTGGTCATCCAAGTGGCCCATGAGAGGTCTAAACCCTGGTCATCCAGGTGGCCCATGAGCGGTCTAAACCCTGGTCATACCGGTGGTCCATTAGAGGGCTAAAC
>JAOVVI020005976.1:0-16003 GCA_028571085.2 Nepenthes alata
GGCTTGTAGTGTAGCTCTTGGCCACACATATAATTGGATCACATATCGACTCATTAGGGCCCCGAACCACTATGATTCCACACCCACCAAGGGCTCGACAGTATGCATGTTAAATGCAAGACCCGAAGCAAGCTTCACACTCATTTCTATACAGACATACTGATATAAAAATATATGATATCCAATATTTATTTATTTTTTTAGAAAATCCCGCAAATATTAACAGAATAAAATAAAACTCTCATATAACTGGTAAAACTTGTGCATGCATTGAGAAAAATGAATACCTTAGGTAAACTCTTGCATGAACGACTTTAAACATCCAAATCAAAACCAATATATTTCAGATAATGAAATAAATAAACGATAGGGTTAAAGAATACTTATTTTGACCTAATACCAATCAGACAAAATGATGATGCAAAGTGTTTGAACTCTATTTCCTCTCTCCTCTCCCCGCACTCTCTCTCTTCTCTTTGCCTCTACTGCACGTAAATTATGCGCACAATGCGTGCCCCCTTTATATAACAAAATCGGTACTCGAGCGCTTCTCAGACATGTCTTGGGTACAGGTTGTCGGGCAATGCGATGCTCAAGTGTGCCTTACACGTGCATTGGGCGTGAGCTCCCTGGAATCGGTGCTCGAGCATGCCTCAAGTGTGCATTAGGTGCTACACTGCTAAATTAAAAATTATTTAAAATTTTATAATATATAATTATTTTAAAATACATCAAATTAACATAAAATTATAATTAATATTAAAATAATCTAAATGAGGATTCAGGGTTAATGCATTATCGGATATGAATTGCTATACGGATTATGGAGCCAAAAATTATCTGATCAGTCTGACGCGGGTCCGATCACTGTACGCTTTTAATCTGGATCTTACGCAATATAAAAGCACGGTCAAAGAATTAGCGGGACTCATTCCCCGATATATCCCCAACACTCAAGTCAGTTATCTTTCTTTGAGAAAAGAAAAGGGAGGATGTAGGTGCAAATACTTGAAAAATGATTTTTGTTTGTGGTGTGCACTTTTTATAGAGCGTATTAATGAAAGAGTGAGAGTGCGCTCGAAGCGTCTTAAGTTTCTATTTGGTTAGATTTTCTTTGGTTCCATCTTCCTTAGAAAGAAATTATTTCAGTCAATCAAAACTGGTTCCATCTTCCTTCAAGAAGTAATGGCTCGGATAAGACTGTCAGGTTCGTCCACCAATTTTGGGCCGTATGAGTCGACTGGGCCTATATTCTATTATGGGGTGAATCCTTCAACGAACTTTTTCTCTAAGGCCATCAGCAACCATACCCATCACTAACCCCCATATCAGAAGGATTAAAATTCAGCATTCTGATATGATATCCGAGGATAGTCATATGTTCAAATCTGTGCTCTCAGTCCAAAGGACTTCGTTGGCTGACTGGATGAGGACTTTCAGTCTGATGAGCTTCAATGAATGTCCAAATGAGGGTTCCTAATTCGATGGACTTCATTTGTGCCACCAGTAGCAGCATTAAATGCGAGCTTCTTCGAGTCTCGTCCTGTTCTTGGAATTGCACTAGTCATCATTACTGATTTCGGACGATTGATGTGTCGCACAGCCTATAGGGTGTTGAAATGTATCACCGTCATGATGAGGTGCATCTTTTTGAATGTTTCTCTCTACAGCGTCATTTCGACTCAAAGCTTTTGCTTTAAATAATTTCAAATCCTTCGTTCCCACACTTTCGTTCCTTGCTCTCTTAGAAACCCTTTTGCCTTCGTCTTCCTTTGAAATCCTTCATCTTCTCCAATGAGTCTCGGCGTTAATGACATTCATTCAGTTCTCACCTCGTCAGATATCGACTACTTTAATGCTCGGTATAAGATTCTGAGCTTGTTAGTATATCCTTTGCCTGGAGCGAGTGGTAGAGCCTGTTCCCTTCCAGAAGGATACGTTACCGTCTACAAGATTCATCTTGAAGGAGGTCTCTGATATCCAATGTTTATAGAGTTGTATAAAATAATTACAGCTTTCCATATTCCGATTGCTAGATTGCAACTCAATACAGTTAAGAATTTAGTTTCTTTATATATTTTTGCTCGTATTGATGACCTGGTGTTGGACACCAATGTCGTAAAGGTTATTCTTCATTTTCACCGTAGGGCAGACTTGATTTTAGTCTCTCCTTGTCTTGATTTTTTGTTGAGTGGGGAAAACCCTAATTCAACGAAGAGATGGAAGGACCAGTTCTTCTACTTGGCGACACCCTCTAGATGGGAGCTCTCCAATGAGTGCGGCCAAATTTCTACATTTTTTAGTACTGAAATAATGGAGCGTAAGAAGGAGTTGGCTAAGAAACTGACAAATCTCCTTAAAGAAAAGGCCGGCTCCTTTAATGTGAATAAAAAGATTCAATCGTTACTGGTCGAGTCTCTTGCTTAGGCTGAACGGGAGCCTGTATTGGAGGGGTTGGACGCGCCTCCTACACAGTCTGTTCATAAAAGAAAGTAAAAGAGGAAACAAAGGCCCTTTCAAATAAGTGAGTTGTCGGCCTAGCCACCCGAGTGCAAAGAGGCCTCAGCCGGGTCCTTCTTTAACAACGAGGCTACTATTGATTAGTTGATACAGAGAAAAAGGTCATCAGTGAGGATGGACCCAACTTCTACATCTTTCCTAGCCCTAATGTATGAGGTTGTCAGACCATATGAAGGTTGTGAGCCTTCGGAGTCTGCTACTGAGGTTGGAGCCGAAGACATTCCTATCCCTGCTCCAGCCCTTACTTCATTTGGAGTGCTGACCATTCTGTCATCCTTGTCCGAGGAGCCCCTACTCGATCTTTCTACAAGTTTTGCCGAGAGCGCTTTCTAGATCAGCGAGACTCAGTTTGGGGAGGCTGAGGAGGTGCCTTAAATCGAGTTTCCAGAGGCCAACATCCTAGAGGCGGTCGTCTCAGAACTTCATGTTGAGGTTGTTGAGGTCCCTTCCTCTAAGCCCCCAGCGTTCGAGGCCAGAGTTGAAGACAAGGTCAAAGGATGAGTTGAGGTGGACGTCCCCATGTTCGAGGCCGTGGCGGAAGCACCTTTTGAGGTACAGTCGAAACATCTAGTTTTGAGCCCCGAGCGTCTGAGGTCTTGGGGGATATTTTTTCCAAAAGAGTCCGTGAGGCGGTTGAGTTAGCTAGTACAGAGCCCTCAGAGTCAGAGGTCTAGGAGGCTCTGAAGGTTCCTACGAGTGATACTTCCGTAGGGAGCTCTTCTTTCTTCGAGGTATTGGCCAAACATTTCTTCAATTCCTTTATTACTTTATTTACAACTTCTTACTTGTTCTTTTCTTGCAATTTTAAGAACTGGCCCATCGTCTCACCTCCATTGCCGATCGCCTGTCTCACGATTATATTGGGAAATAGAAGTTCTTGACCTTGGAGGAGCGTGTTTCCTGTCTCAAACGCAAGCTATCTAAGACGAAGCAAAAATGTGCTCTCCTTTGTGACAAGAACTTCAGGCTGAAAGTGAGCTTCGGATGTCTATTAGTCCAATTAACATTAGGCAGATGTTGGAGTATAAGTATTGGGACGGTATTGGTCTCTACCGACACATCATCAAGATGTTGGCTCCTAGCATTTCCATTTTCGTATTCCATCCTAGGAACGCAGTGTTCGACATAGTTTGGATGTGTTGTACTGTCTCAGGGATGATGTGGACTCCTTGGAGCCTTTGTCGAAGACTTCACAGCCTCATCCTCCTCCGAAATAATATTTTTTTATTCTTGTATTTGTAAAATTCTTGCAATAAAATGAATTTTCTCATAATTGTGTCAATTCTTCATTCTCTTTCTTTGTTATTTATATGTATACATATACATATATATTTAACCTGGCCGAGCATTATAGGCTTAAATGCTAGGCCTCTTGAGATGACCTAAGCCATTGTTCACACATGGCGTCTGTCGCTTGGACATGCCAGAGGATATCAGATCCCTTGCGTGTCTAACTTAAATTTTTTGGACCATAGTCAACTGACGATACTATCTTCCTTTAATAAGAGGTCTTTGCAATTGTACTTTAAGGAAGCCCCGTAAATTTTTAGCCTTTGGTCTCATGAGGGCCTCTTGGTTACGTGACCAAGTTTTATAATCTGATCTCGTTAAGGACGCTTAATATAATCGAGTTTTATTGACCACCAAGAGGAGGTTCAGAGACAGGTGAATGGATCTTACCTGACTTAGGAGTAGTCCAGGTCATACAATATTATGAAATGACAAACGAGTATTCACATAAATAATAAATAACTATTTTATTAATAAAATGTAACATATTTTACAAATACTCCTATTGATATAAATTAATTTTACCTGGTTAGATATACATGCATTGATAGTATTTTTTGAAGTTAGAGGGATTCTATGTTCGAGGGATAAGTTTGTCATTTTTGGTGAGTAACTTGTATGTCTCGCTTTGGAGAATGGTCAAGACCAAGAAAGGCCCCTTCTAGTTAGGTGAGAGCTTGTTTCGATCGGCATTCTTATCGGCAGCCTCAATGTTTCATAGCACTAAGTCTCCTACTTCAAAGTACCGCGCTCTCACCTTCTTTTAATACTATATTGCAATCCGGTGCTGATAAGTTGAGGTGCACAATCGTATAATGTTTCGAGTTTCTTTGAGAGGTCAAGGTTTTTTTGGAGGCTTTGAAGATTATTGAGTGAATCAAAACATTTGATCTAGAGATTGCAATCCAACCTCTATTAGGATGACAGCCTCGGTCGCATAGTATAGGTCAAAGGGTGTCTCTCGAGTCGGTTATCTAAGCATCGTCCTGTATGACCATAATATAAATGACATCTTGTCCACCCATGAGCCCCAACACTTTCAAACTTCATTTTCAAACCATGTAATAGTATACGGTTAGTAACCTTTACTTATCTGTTGGTTTATGGGTAGGCAATGGAGGTGTGAACCAACCTTATCCTCAAATTAGTACAATATTTATGAATCACTTAGTAGTAAATTGGGTCCCATTGTCGGTCACTATGACTTCAAGAATACAATATCTGCACACTATAATCTGACAGACGAACTCTGTATCACTTTGTTCAATGATTTGAGTCAATGGGACGGTCTCAACCCATTTTGTGAAATAGTTGATCTTGACGATCACGAACTTCCTTTGTCTAGACGCAATTGGCAGGTGTCCAAGGATATTGAGCCACCATTGTGCGAACGGATAGAGTGGCTGCAGGGCTCGAAGCTCTGTATGTGGTTGATGGGTGGGGTTTTCATAGACTTGGCAATTATCATATTTTTGTATAAAATTCATGGCATTGTGCGTCATGGTGGGCCAGTAGTAACTTTATCGCATGATCTTGAAAGTAAGGTTTTTGCCCCCAATATGGGACTCACAAATGTTGAGGTGTACTTTTCCAAGTTCATAGTCAGCTTCTTTTGATGTGAGACACCGTAGGTATGGGATGAAGTATCATGCCAGTACAACCTCCCATCCGTAATGGTATACCAACTTGTTGCCTTTTTCACACATTTGGCCTTATCTGACTTCTCTAGTATCGTGCCATTGGATAGGTATCTCATGTACGGAGACATCCAACTGTCGGCATTGACTATCTGCATTGTCTCTGGCTCTGGGTCATATATTCTTGGAATTTTGAGGATTTCACGCATTTTTCATGCATACCGCTCAAGGTCCGATGTCGTTACGGCTCTTGCCAATCAATTTACTTTTCCATTCTCTTCTCTTCGGATGTGAATCATCTCCACAATATCAAATGCCGAAATCAAGCCTCAAACTTTGAAGAGATATTTGGAAAGTTGTGGGTTGGAAGCCTAAAAATTTTCTCAACCTGATTAACAACTAGTTCCGAGTCGTTATAGCCGATAAGATTACTGGCCGAGTATTCTTTGGCTAACCTGAGTTTGGTAAGTAAGGCTTCATACTCTACGACATTATTGGTTGCTGAAAATCCAAAGATCATTGAATACTTTATTTCTAACCCATTAGAAGTTCCTAGGACAACGTCGGCACAACAACCTATTTGCATTGAAGATCCGTCGACGTGCAAGGTCCACGCAAGAGGTCTTTGCTAATCGTCGGTCTCATCATGGTTGATTGTCTCAAGTGCTGGGGTCATTTCAACAATGAAGTCTACCAGGGCGTGGACTTTTAGGGTCGGCCTCGGTCAGAACTCCACGTTGAATTTATCCAACTCAATAGCCACTTGACCAGTCATCCTGACATGTCCGACCTCTATAAGGTTTCTGTAGGGGTTGATCTGTCAGAATGATTTTTTTATGTGCTTGGAAATAAGGACAGAGTTTTTGAACAGAATATACAAGTGTCAGAGCTAACCTTTCAACGTGAGAATACCAGATCTCTGGGTCAATCAAGATCTTTTGGACATAATATATAGGTCATTGCCCATCGAATTGTTGTTGAATCAAGACCGAACTCATGGCAGTATTGAACATTGTAAGGTACAAATACAGCTCCTTACATTCTCATGGGGAAGTAAGAAGTGGTGGGTTCGAGAGATACTCCTTGAGCTCTCGAAATGTAGCTTCGCGGTCGGTCATCCACTAGAATTTGCTGGCCTTCTGGACTCTTTTCACAGTTTGAGGTGGGTTCATGCTAGAGATAGCCTTGATTTTTTGAGGCTTTTTTTCAATCATTCGATGTGTAACGATGAAACCTAAAAACTTTTCCAAGATCACTTTGAATATATACTTTGTCGGATTGAGTTTTATTTGGTGTGTCCGGAGGACATCAAACGCCTTATCTAAGTCACAAATATGGTCATCGGTCGTTTTGCTTTTGACGAGCAAGTCATCTACATACACTTTCATATTCCGTACGATCTAGGTTTCAAAAATATTGTTGACAAACCATTGGTAAATGGTATCAATATTCTTTAATTAGAAGGGTATAACTTTATAATAATATTTCCTTTGGTCGGTACTGAATGACGTGTGTTCCTTGTCATCTGAGCTAATCCGAATCTGGTTATAGACCGAATACACATCTATGAAACTCCACAGTTCATATCTGGAAGTTGAGTCTACAAGTATATCAATCTTCAATAACGAAAAGTTATCCTTCGGATATGCTTTGTTAGCATTTGTAAAGTCGACACACATCCTTCATTTTTACTATTTTTCATGTCCAAGACCACGTTAGATAACCAGTGTGGATGTTGGACTTCATTAATGAATCCAGCATCGAGCAGGTTTTTCACCTCCTCATGGATATCAACCAAATTTTCAATCGAATGATTCCTTTATTTCTATCGGATAGGTTTATGATTGGAACCTAGGCCGAACTTATGGAACATTACTCTAGTCGATATTTTTGACATGTTGTTAGTTGTTTAGGCTAAAACGTCACAATTCTATCGGTGAAAATTGATGAGCTAGCCTTGGAGGGGTTCTGGTAGAGAACTTCCTATTTTGACATACTTCTCTGAATCACTGGGTTGAAAAGGATGCGATCTGAAGATTCTTAAGATTGGGCCTGTAATAAGGTTGTCTCGTCATGGAAGTCAAAGTCCTCTATTGGTTGACTGGGGGTGTTTGAGTGATTTGGGACAAGTAACATGTTCGTCCAGTCATTTGGTTACTAAGGACGTCTCTTACACTATATAGAGTCGAGAATTTTATCTTCAAATGTGGGATCAAAGTCACCGCCCCAAAAGCTGTCAAATAAGAACGTCCGAGGATGGTATTGTAGACCAAGGGAAGATCTACTATTAAGAAAGAAAGTATATTTGAAGCTATCTTCGGATAGGTGTCTAGTGTTATTTCAAAATGGACGACCCCGTGAATAGGTACTGGCTCATTGTCTAGTCCATACTGGGATTTATCGGTGAGTTTTATTTGACTTCTTTTCAATCCCAATTTAAAATATGCATCAAGAGAAACAAAATTTTTAAACTTTCATTATCAATAAATATTTGTTTCAACTGATAGTCTACGTTTCCATCAGATGTGAGTGCAGGTACAACCTATGGATCAACATGAGGGGAGGGTATATGTGTCATATCTTTGTTATTAAAACTATTGACATCATTCCTAACTCCTACCATTGGCCTTTTGTAGCCGATGGCCATACTTGAGCGCTCTCGGGTGTCGTTTCGCACTGGTTGTATTATAATCATGTTAACGATCCTGACTGCCATTCGGATTCTTAGCTGCTTGGCTTCATCCTTATCTGCTCCTCTGAAGGTTTGACTGGATCTCTGCAGAAATTGGGTAAGGTGTCCTTTTCGAATTAGCTCTTCAATCTTCTTTTATAGTGTCCGATAGTCTTTAATGCTGTGACCCCTGCACTACTGGTAGTGATAATACTTTAACTTATCACCTCCATCCAGGTTCTTCAATACCTTCGGCCATTTAAAAATTTTTTTAACCCAAATCTGTATCAGAATGTTGGTGTGAGAATTATTCAAATAAGTCAAGTCTAGAGGCCTGAACTCTCTTCTAGCTGTCGGCTTTGACTTCTGTTGCTTCGTTGGTCCTCAGGAGCCTACTTGGTCCCCATTTTTCTTCTTTCTATCCACCATCCTTCAGCAAAAATGGTCCACATGTTCCGACCATTTTGCTTCATTAGCCACTTCGGCTGCTATGTAGGCTCAAATAATGGCCTCGGCCTCTTGAAACGTTTGTGGATCCATATAGGCCAAATGCTTGAAGAAGCCCCCAAACTCCAAGGTCGATATAAAGGCATTCAACTTCACCTCATTGGTGAGCTTAGATATCTTCTGAGCCTCGGTCGTGAACCAAATTAAGAATTTCTTCAAACTTTCATTTGACCCTTACTTGACACAGGCAAGATACCATGACTGCTTCTTCTCTCTCTAATTGGAGGAGAATTGAGACAACAAATCGTTGATCAGATCCTAAAATGTTCATATCAAATTAAGTTGAAACTGATAGAACCAAGCTTGGGCATCCCTTTGAGAGTCAAGGGAAAGCACAGACACAATAATGCCTCATCTAGGCCTTGAAAGCTCAAGAGAGTATAGAAATGGTCTATATGGTCTCTTGGATTAGTATTTCTATCGCAAGGATCCAGAGCCGACATCTTGAACTTATGGAGGAGTGAATGTATTCGGATCTCAATTGTGAATAGAGATCTTCGCAAGTCAGCGGTTCATTCTCCGGTGTCTCCTCCAAAAACATGCTGTCATATTTTTTTAACTTTTTCCTCTATTTTAGAGGGGAACTATAATCCTCTTCTCATTGAGAAAAATCCTTAATTCCAAAGGGTTCTATGTGACATGAGAGGTTGGGCGGCTCAACTTTTGGACGGTATGCACTGTGAGAGGCTCCTACTTCGTACGATAGCTCTCTATCATCATGAGAATAATGAGAATTTTGCCTCTCAGCTATCCTCTCGACTCTTGTAACTTAGACGACCCTCCAAGTGCGGCGGGACTTTGTCGCTTGAGGTTGCTTCGATTCGAAGGTCTTCAGGCTATCAGCCCTTGTCGGTCAGGCACTTCCTTTCCCTCTTCCTTCTCGTAGAAGCTGCTGTTTGGGAAGCGGAAGATGGAGCTCCCTTTGGCTTTTCATCAAGTTGTGTGCAAATTTAGACGGCCTTAGAGATATCGTCCTTTCTCATCGTAAGTGCTTGCACACAAGGGTTGGGATAGTTATCCACCAGACTGCCCATAGGAGGGCAGTTACCACATGAGGTGGCATCTATGATTGGTGCACTGACTTGTGCTCTTATGTTCACTATGTTGGTCTTCACGATGCAAATGATGTATTCTCAAATCCAAATTGTTGTACGGATTAGAAAGCCAAGAGTGGTTCGATCGGTCTTACACAGGTCCGGTCTACATACGTTTTTAATTTGGATATTGTGCAGCTTAAAAGTATGATCAAAAGATTTGCGAGACTTACTTCTCGATATATCATCCAACACTCAAGTCAATTATCTTTCTTTGAAAAAAGAAAAGGGAGGATACAAGTGCAAATGCTTGCAAAATGATTTTTTTTTGTGATATAAGCTTTTTAGAGAGCATCTTAATGAGAGAGGGAGAGAGTGCGCTCGGAGCGTCTTAAATATGTCTTTGTTTCAGTTTTTATTTGGTTGAGTGTCATCTCCCTTTTCTGTCGGGAAGAGGGATTTATATAGAAGTTAGGGGAGGTTGACCTTTCTGACCAACCTCCTAAAGAACCGTTGGATGGATAAGAAAAGACCGTTCGGTCGGTGGTTCCTGACTGGCAACCGAGACCATTGAGTTGAGAAGGAAACTATTTCAGTCAGTTAGAATTAGTTTCGTCTTTCTTCAAGAAGTAACAGCTCGGATAAGACTGTCAAGTTCATCCACCAATTTTGGGCTATATGAGCCGACTAGGCCTCTATTCTATTATGGGTTGAATCCTTTGACGAATTTTTCCTCTTGGGTCGTCAGCAGTTATGCCCATCAGGGGTATTACAGTAACATTATTATCACTTGCCGATTGAAAATAAACATTAACTAAAAGTTATAATTTTGTTCAATCCATTTTGATGTGTCCCTCGGTTCGGGTTGTCTCATGGGTGAGGAAACTGCTCGATCTTCCTCTGGCGAGTTGAATTGGAGCCGGTCCAATATTTATACCTTTAACATGGACCCTGCGCAACACAATTTAAAATAAGAGGTGAAAAGATTTACGAGATTCGCTCTCTGGTATATTCTCTGATACCAAGTCAGAAATCTTTCTTAACAGTACAGAAGGATAGGATGATGCAAGTTTAATGAGTGGATGTATGTTATGGGGATTGAGTATTTGGGTGTGCCTGACTGAGGGGCGGTTTAGAGGTACACTGGTTCAAGGGTGGATTTAAAGTGCATCCGTCCAAAGGCGGCTTAGAGATGCGCCCGAATGAGGGCAGCTTGGAGCCGCGCTAGGTGGGAGGGCAACTCATGAAGTGCGCCTAGGTGAGGGCAGCCTGGAGTACTTCCGCTAAAGGCTGACTTTTGTAAGGAAGGGCATAACGGACCCACAAGGGTAGTGACTAACCAGAGGTGAGAACAACCTCTTAGCAAAGATGATGAAGGCTGGGACTTTGTAGAGTCTCCCTTCTGTGTATAAGCGGAGTGGCTCTTTACACCCCGCTTGTCGAGTCAACTCGACCGGTCATGTGGTGGAGGATTTAGTACAGGGGTGAGGCTCTCATAGACGTTGGTTAAAGAAAGAGTAGAAGGGGACATCTCGTGAATGTGAGAGTTGGCGTGCCTTCTGGGTCTTCGCCTTGGTATGCTCCCCTCGGGGCTTTTCTTTTCTCCCTTATAGTTTCTGAACTTTACTGGCTGTCGCCTAAACCGTTAATGGCGTCGGTCACTGAGGGCTGACAGAAGACTTGATTATGGCGGGTGAGTTCAACGAGGAGCGGTTTAAGAGAGAGAGGAATAAGGATCGTACTAGGAGTCAGTAGCCTCGAGAGGGATGGAGAACTCTTGGCCTTTTTGTGTAATCGGGGGCCAGAATGGTTACTCCATTAGCCTCTCATTTTTATTGTTTTCTTAGGGTTTATTCCTTGTATACTTAGACTCTCGAGTGTATGTCTCCCTCTCCTTCTACGAGAGGGGATTTGATAAATAGAGGGTGAAGGTTGCTTGGATGTCAAGGCTCACGGGTGCCTGACAAGGCAACTGCAGATATCGGTAGATATCCCTTCCTTCTTCTAGGTGATTCTCTAACCGCAATTGTGGTGGCTGTTATTTTGATAACAATTGTACGTATGTGGGTGAATATTTCTCGAATATCTACCAGGCAGTTCTGACTGGTTATGGTAAGTTGTTTCAATGTGCGGGAAGAGGATCGTAGGTCATCTCGATTAGACCAACCGGGTCAACTAGGGTGCCATTCAGATCCTGAGCCTGCCCATTTTACTTGCAAGCCCTCTTCCTTGGCCAAGACTTCCCGACAGCCTCTTTATCGTAGGCCTTGACATCCGGGTCGATCTATGGGTTATGGACCCATCATATTTATATTGATATTAACATATTAAAGCATTCAAACATCTTAAAAATTAATTAAATAAATAGCTTACATTATGATTTTGACCAGCTACAAAATAATTGGACCTTTCTAATTTAGAAAATTAGTAAAAATTAATGTTAGAGTGTGTCAATCACTAAAGATGACATATATTATGTGGATTTATATATCAATAAAACATATTAAAATTTTGTTATGATCAAAAATTTAAAATACCAATAATATTATTCTTCGATAAATCGTGTTAAAGCCAATTACTAATGATTCAAATTGTGTCAAAATCTATATAATAACATATATCATATTAAAAGTGTTCTAATACATAAAATATATTGAAATCATGCTAATATATGAAAATGACTAAAAATTGGTGATGACCTTGATGAGTATGCCAGTAATGGGCTGGTCCAAGAAGGAGGAGCGACCCAAATCTACAACGACCCATTTGCGCCTAGATGGTCAATGCCAGCCTTTGACCAGACAAAAGGATAATGAGCCAAGGGAATCCCAAGAGCAAGATGGACAATTTGCTCCGAATACGGTTAACGCTTTCATTGACTGAAAGTATGACCGGTTGACCATCTGAAGACCAGACCCTAAGTGGGCCAAGCCCAGTTTAGCCCACATGTCTGGCCTCGACCAACAATGGTCTTCTGTCCTGATTTCACACTCTCCGTAAAATGAAATCTCTATTGTATCGGTCATCAATAGATTCAATACGCATCGTAAAGGAAGGCGCCAGAATCCTTTCCCTGTATGCTGGAAACCCTTATGGTTACAGAATATAGAAGAAAATCAATCAATCTAGCGACCGTTACTACCATAAGGGCTCTACGCCATAAAATGTAGCGATCCCAGCAGAGCGCGGGAATTAATCCCTTCTGCCCAAGGAAAGTATCGCAACACAATGGCAATAAAAGGCTATAGAGTTCTCACCACAAGGGACGTTCTCATTTTTTTCTGCAAAAGCCTTATACAGCAAAAGCTCTCACGCTTTCAGCACTCTAGCGCTCTCTTTCTCTCTCACTCTCTTTGCTACTACGTTCCTAGGGCACACAGTACTTAGAGACTTCGCTCTTCATGAGTAACAAAAGCCTATATACTTACAAGAGCACCACTACATTACAAACACTCATCGCATCCATACAAGGAATCTCATTGCATCCACCTTCTCATTTTGAAGGCTACTTACTGACTTGAGCGTCGGAGTATTTTGGTGGGATAACATCCTGCCGTCACCTGACCTCCTATTCGTAGTTGTGGTATGTAAGATCTAGACTCGTTGGATAGAGCCGGACTTAGACGGACCACTTGACCCGAATTTGTTCAATGCTTGGATCCAAGACGCATTATTGGTGTCGTTTATGAGAAGGTTACGAAAAGACAATCACTTTTCACAATTGCTTCCCTATTCAATTCCACAATCAATTTCATCCTTCAAAATGGTGAATACCAGAGCGCAAGCTAGCGATCCCGCAAGAGAGGTAGCCACACCCGACTAGGACCACTCTGTTGGTAAGCTGGTTAATGGGGTGGTCAACGGAGTACTTGCCCAATTTTTTTAGAACCTGGTGGAACAAATGAGTAATATGAGTCAAATGCTTCAGATACACTGGGCCCACAAGGAAAATACGAAGTAGGGGGCTCCGCCCACTGTTGTCCCTGCTCCGGCCTCCAAGAAAGAAGTCCAGAAAAAGAAGAAGCCATCTAAGAAGACTCGGAAGCTGGGTCACACTCAAGCTCCGGAGGCCTCACATGCCCAGAGCCATCGAAGGTTCAAAGGACATTTGGGCAGCAGGACTCCGGAGGAGAGTCCAGAGCGGAGGAATCCTCGATACTCTCAAGCGGAGACTAGGCATCAGACTCAGGGAGGACCCTCTAGGATCGTTAGATCCATTGGTGGTAGTAGCCGGCTGGCTACTTGCCATGCCAAAAAAAGAACGGAGTTGAGAATCTACATCTACTCCAAAAGGACTGGCAATGCCACCCGCACAGATTCGAGGGTAGAGAAGACCTTTAACCGCGTCGTCAAGGATGACGAACACACCATGGATCTGGACAGATCTCCCTTCACAGCACAGATCTTGAATCACCATTTGCCGGTAAAGTTCAAGATACCAACCTTTAACTCTTATGATGGAAGTGTTGATTCTACGGATCACCTAAATCACTTTCGCTCCTGTTTGAATCTCTAGGGGTTGGAGGATGTAGCGATGTGCCGTTACTTTTCTCTTACGCTAAAGGGAAACGCCCGCATTTTGTTCCATCGTCTCCATTGAGATTCAATCCAGAGTTTTTGAGAGATCATTGATCTCTTCTTGACGCAATACACTTTTAGCGACCGAGAAGAGAAATATACATGGCATCTCTCCCACATCAAGTAGAGGCAGGGAGAGAATCCGAGAAAGTTCCTGGATTTCTTCGTAGCGGAGGCCAGAAGGACTCCTAGGCTCACAGAAGAGATGAATCTTAGTAATTTCATCTCTACCTTAATGCATGGGGACTTCTTTAGGAACCTGGTGCATAAGAATCCGCAAATCTTCTTAGAGGCAGAATTTATCAACAGGGCCTACGCAGCAGCAGAAGAGGCAAACGAGGATAAGCATCCCAAAAGGACAGAACAACCTCGCTCTTTCCCAACTGAGGGAAAGAGGAACTACAACAATGGTGATCACTCCCGCAAGAAGCAGCATAGGAACAGAGCACCAGAACAAAGGGATCACAGGCCGATCAACCTGATACCCCTGACCGACATGCGCTCCAACTTCCTCATACAGATCCATGGTGATAAGTTCCTTAAGTGGCCAAAACAACTTAAGAAAGTAGAGGGTGGAAATCCAGCAAAATACTGTGATTTCCATCAATCTCCCGAACACTCCATGAAAGATTGCAAGACGTTTCAGCGGGAGATCGAGGAGCTCATCCGGAGGGGCCACCTTACTAGGTTCGTCAGGAACATTGGACAGAGCTCTGGCACCTCAGACGGGGAAGGACCAGAGACTTCCCAGCCCCAGAATCAGATCACGGTTGGAGTGGTCAACATAATCACAACTCGATCGACTAAGACACGAATCACTAGGAGCAGCAGATTGGGCGGAAGAAGCAGCCAATAGAAGACAACGTCGTTAGCTTTAGTGATAATGACATGAGCCATGTAATCTCCCCCCATGCAGATCCCCTTGTTGCATCCACGCTCGTTTCGGACAGTAACATCGACTACCAATTGAAACAAATTTTTATAGATAATAAAAGTTTCCGAGATTTACTTTATCTTGATACATTTTTTAAACTTGGTTTTAAAAAGAGTGAATTAAAATCTACCAAATTCCCCCTCTATGGCCTTGACAACAAACCAGTGGCCGTTCAAGGAAGATCTAATTGGAGGTCGCCTTGGACACATACCCAATAACGGCGAGTCGTACACTCACCTTCTTGGTTGTTGACCTACCTTTCGTGTACAACGTTATACTAGACCGCTCGTGCCTAACAGCGTTTGGAGTCATTACTTCAATATCATACCTCAAGATAAAATTCCTGACAACATGTGATATTGGTGAAGTGTTGGGTGATCAAGTCATTGGGCGGACATGTTACATGTCCCAGATCGCTTCGAGTGGCAGCATAAAGGTGGCAGGAGAGCATAAACATTGAGATGAAGCAACCCTACAACAGGCGCAGTCTGGTGAGGCAATCGATCTAATCCCACTGAATCCGAAGGACCCGCAGAGGTGCGTACAGATCGGGAGCTCACTCACTGGGATATTGTACGACGAGTTGATAGCGTTCTTACGACAGAAGGCTAAGGTCTTTGCGTAAACTCCTACCGACATGTCTGGGATTCCGATCGGAGTAATGATCCACATGTTGGGCCTCGATCTAGACCGCAAGTGTATCAGGTAGAAGTGTAAGAACCATTCTGTAGAGAAACTCATTGCCATCCGGGAGGAAGTAAAAAAGTTGCTGGACGCTGGCTTCATCAGAGAGGTCCAGTATTTGGATTTGCTCTCCAACATCGTCATGGTA
>JAOVVI020005977.1:0-16002 GCA_028571085.2 Nepenthes alata
TTTAAAAATTTAAGTGTGGGTGCAGATTTGGGGAGGAGTGGAAAGGCAAAGAGTAGGTGCTGTCAGGGAGAGCCGAGAGCAATTGGTGCTTCGAGACTCCATTTTTGTGGCGTCTTTTTCCATCGTCGTTGCCGATTTTGTCGCTGCGGTGCCATTATGCTACTGAAACCGATTTCCAAATCTGAAGCCAGAACCGGAGTTGAATTGAAGCCGAGTTTGAGCCGTGTTCAAAAACGGTGAAATCAGGCAAGTGAAATCTCTCCTCTGTCATTTCTCTTCAATTAGCAAGTGAATCCCCATCATTTCCTTTCTCCACTCGTTTGCAAGAAAAATCATCTCCTTCTTGCAAGTATTCCTCGGTGTCTTGTTGTGATCTGTTCATTTCTCTCTTTTTATTTCGTGAAAAATTGAACCGGAAAAAAATAGGGCTTCGTGCTCTGTTCTGGCCGAGAGGTGTGAAGGAAGGATTGGTGAATTCAGGTGATTAAACGGTTCTGTGCGTGTGAGTATGTATACGCGTATATGGATAGTATTTGTGTTCTGTGCGTAGGCATGTACTGTGCGAGGTGAGTGTATGGCCGTGTCAGTATACGGTGTATGTTGACCATATTTGGGTGTGCCGTATGTGGTGGTATGCTATTATGCGTGTGTGTGTGCTGTGTGTATGCGTATTGAGTATGTGTGTGTGGGTGAAGGCAGCAGAGCGTGGGCTGGAATTTTGGGTTGTGTGTGTGTGTGTGTTTGAGTGTGTTGGGCTGGGCCCAAGTGTGTGTGTGTGTTTTAGTGGGTGAGTGTTGGGCCTGAGTTGGGGAATGTGTGTTGATGGGCCTGAGTTATGTGTGTGGGTTTAGTGGGCCAAGCGTTGGGCTGAAATTGGGGGATGGTGAATGTGGGTATATGAGTATAATATGTGAAGTATATATATATATGGCGGTATATGTATGTATATATATATGTGGAAATGTATTTGGATATATATATATATGTATGTTAATATGTGGTTATACGTGTGTGTATTGTAAAGAGCAAGAGAATATTTAAAGTTTGCTTATGTTATATTTATAAAAGTATATTGGCCTGTGTTCGGAGTTATATTGATGGTGTGAAGAAATAAATATTACCAATTAATTGGTAGGGGATGAAAATTGAAAGTAAAATATTATTGGCATTAGTCGTAGGCACCGCTCCGAAATAAAATAGAAAAATAGTGAAGTAGTTGAACATATCATATCTTGATTCATGTATTCCTTTTGGATGTCTCGAGATATATTCCTTTGTGTTGGATTTGATTGGGTGAGTACGGTCTGATCAACACCGAACGACGTTCTGTTATTGATGTTATAAAGCATTCTTTGCGTTATACTCGGTGTGTGAGTATGTATATTTGTTGACTTATTACGGTCAAGGTTGAGGAGAGTGTGACAAAATATTGAAGTATCTGGTCGAATGGGAGGCTTTGGTACTTTAATATGGTCTACACTTATCCGATACTGATTTTCGTTGCCTGATGGGTTGAGGTAAGTTGCCTAGTTTGGCGGGATGCTTATAACCCTGTGATCATCGTAGATCATGATATAGTGGATATCATGGCAGGATATGCTGGGTTTGACGTGTGAGTTATCTTCCGTACCTGGTAGAGTCGAAAGTGGAGCATGTAGATGAGGTTATCTGTCCTAGCTGAGTCAGATGATGAGCATACTTGGGAGACGTCTGTACTTTGTGGGGTAGAGTCTCTGTGGACCATAGATTTGGTCGGAGGTCAAACTTGCGAGCATCGGGTAGCCCGTGCAAGTACCCAGCTGTCGGGGGATATACGCAACATTTGGTTCACAGTGGCGAAATAATATCCGGGAGATTGCTTGTGATTTTCTATGATTGTGATACCTCATTTGTTGTGTTGGTAGTATCCTTGTGTGAACTTTATGATACTCAGATTCAGTGGAATCTATGTTGTATTGTTATTGTGAGTATGCTGGTCGTTGTCGCTGACATATGGACTGGAAAAATCCCCAATCATCGTTGAGATCGAATTCCAGGGGATTACCGTTATTTATTGGCACTCTTGTTGTTTTTGGATGGTCGGGTCTTGTGGGACCCATTTGCTTAGAGTCGTATTTACGACGTGTTGTAATCTGTCTCAGATATAGTAGGTTGTCAGAGTATATTGAGACCTTGGTAGATAATATCCGAGATCTTTATTGTTGTTAGCGTTTTTGATTATATCACTTGTTGGGTCTTAACTCACCATTATGTTTTCTTGGCTCCAGATTGAGTTGACAGCATTTAGCTTGGAGAAAAACGCATGAGAAGATGGTCCTGATAATCGGATGATGAGATTTAAATTGTTATTGAGACTTATGTATTTTCTTTTGTTGAGTTTATATCTTATTTAATATGTCTGTATGAATGATGAATGGATTATCATTATGTAGTTAAATATCAAAAGAATTGAAATAATCTAGATTATAGAATGGTTATATTTGGTTTTAAATTTTTAGTCCGCATGTGCGGCTCGTTGCCACGTGTTTGAGTAGTTCGGCTCGGATCGCCACACCATAACTATAAAATACCATGAAAACTCCCTTCAAAATGTATGCTTTCTCTTATCCAGTAAAGCTCACAAGCAACTCAAGCTCTCAGAAGTTATCAGACACCCGAGCGTCTTAACTCTCTTTCTCACTCTCCGCTACTAATTTTCAATGAATTCAGTACTTAGAGAGTTTGCTCCTAATGAACAATAGCAAAAACGCTCTCTACAAGTGCATTCTCACATACCTTCATATACACATTCCGTCATTCTTTTCTACCTTCACTACATCCACTTTCTACTCTCAAAAATTTATTTACTGACTTGAGTATCGAAATATTTTTTATGTGACCGCATCCCGTTATCACCTGATCTCTTATTTAAAAATATAGTGTGCAAGATCTAATACTTAGTAGACGAAATCAAAACCCGACGAACAATTCAACTCAAATCTGCTCAAAATTTAAATTTGAAACACATCACTAAGCCTTTACCATCTTCCCAAATAAATTATAAGAGATACATCTTAGATGCCTTTTTTTCATTTATTAAATAAAAAAGGCTAACAAATGAAATGTAAAATTTTAAAAACCTCTAAATAATTATTGTCGAATTTTTTTAATATTAGACAGAATATTCCATTAACATTAATATCTTAATATAAACAATTATATATAATTTTTATCTTAAAATTTCTACCATTAAATTTTAATTAAAAAATCGGATAAAAAATATATAAAACACAGTCCCCCAAAATTTATTTATTTTTTTTCCCTCTCTCAAAATTCACTTCTAAAAATAACAAGAACAGAGGAAAATCCGACTGATCTACCGTGAAAAAAATGCTCCAAATCACCGAAGCAATCTATCTCATGCCTACCATCTTTTTCATGGGAAAGAGATTGAAATTCATTCTATGAAACCCAACTAAACCGGCGGCGGGAGGCGGACGAAAGCAACGGCAGCCATTCTCAATCGTCTTTCTTAGGGCTCCGAAGCGAGAAAACCGGCTTCTGAGGTAGATCTGCATCGACTGCTCCTCCAGAAGCTGTGGGATCTTCATTGTCGATCTCTCTTGACGGATCGTCGGGGATGTCTTCGGGTGTCCGAGACTCAAACCCCAAGGCCTTCCCGGGTTTGTCGACGATCAAACTTCTATACAACGCCAAAGCCTGAGTCACCATGCCGGCAGGATCGGAAACAGACGAAGGGAGCAGCACAGTCGTCGACTGAAAACAGAAACCAGAAAGCGATGGTAGAATCATTTGAAAGTTGAGAAAGAAGGAAGCCGAATTCTGGTTTGGCGGCATAAATTATATTAACAGTAACAATAAACCTTATATCTTATTAACTAAAAATCATCTAACAAATTTTTTAAAATTAATTTTTTTATCACCTCACTTTACATTTTTCTAAGTGTGCCTATTTTTTTACAGATATTATTATTTCTTATATTATTTTTTAAAATATTTAAATATTTTTTTATAAGATCACTCCAAATTTTTCTAAGTTTATATTTTTCTTTATTTCCTCCATTCAAAGCTAATTTTCCTTTTCTAATAGGTGCTTCATTCGACATAATTTTAAATATTTAAACTACCTCAGAGGTCATTCCTTCATCAACATTTAGGGATATGATTCTTTATCTTATCTATATTTGAATATAATTTCACTCATCCATCTTAATATTCTACAATAATAATAATAATAATAATATTATTATTATTATTATTATTATTATTATTATTATTTTGTTAGAGTTGTTCAAGAAATCATCCAAACAAAAGGTCAAATTAGGCAGAAAAAGAAACAATAGTAGAAATAATTTTAAATCATATTTTATTACTTCACTCTAA
This sequence comes from Nepenthes alata, assembly GCA_028571085.2. Lineage (NCBI taxonomy): Eukaryota > Viridiplantae > Streptophyta > Magnoliopsida > Caryophyllales > Nepenthaceae > Nepenthes > Nepenthes alata. The sequence continues at coordinate 4,384 of JAOVVI020005977.1, forward strand.
ATTTTTTTAAATCCTGTAACGTCTAGTTTTCACTTAATTTATTTTAATGTTATTAATTTATTTTGGGTCTATTAAAAAAGATTTATACAACAAAAATTTGAAAGAAAATTCGGGAATGGAAGCAGGTTTAACACCTAATGTATGCCTAACGTGCACGAACGTGTTTTGGGTAGATTTTATGGCGCATGAAGCTCGCCTCTACAGCACTCGTGCGCAGCACCTAAGCCACGTCCGATACGGCGCTCATGTATGATTGATAATTGGGGCAACGCCTAATACATGCCTAATCGGCACTCGTGTGCCGATTCGCATATATAAACATGCCTAACACTATTTTCGGACATTTTGACATGACAAGAGAAGAAAGGAGAGATAAAGAGAAGGGAAAGAAAAGAGATGAAGAAAAGAATCGCATCATTTTATCAAATCTGTCAGATTTAAGGATTAAGGTAAGTATATCTAAACCCGATCTTTAGTCTATTTTAATTTCTCTCTAATTTAGTTTACGTTTGGTGATTTTATTGTATATACATATCATCTTTTACTTCCCCATTTTAGGACATGTGTGCATGTATGTAGTTTTGCACGATGTTTTGAGATTTTATTTTGGTTTTGCCTATTATTTGAGGAGTTTGCTTATTTTGTACAAATAGATAATTATTTTGAAATATTAGGTTTATATATAAAATAGTTGCAAAGAAAAGATTACAAAAACTTGCATTTAAACTTTACATGTAGTATTCCTTGCATCTATATCGGGTCAAGCTCTTTTTTGTTATCACTTCAATATTGTACTTTCCCAACAAGGTGAAAAATTTTGTATTTATACTTTCCCATAATAAAAGTTTTATACTTTTCTGTCGGAGAATAAAAATTTGAGACATTTGTTATAAAATCCCCCGATTTGATATTTTTTAGAACAATCGTACCAAATTGAATGGAACCAATATATTTGAACGCCTTAATATATTCAAACAGACTTAAAAACTACACCTATAATTCACGGGTGGCAAAAAAAAAACGCATTTGACCTAGTTTATAGGGAGAAGTATCTAGACGGCTCGCCTATGAGTCTAAATAATAGTTATTTAGCTTAAAATTATCGAAAATATGTGTAACATTTCCTCAAAATCAATCTTTGGGTCTTTAGTTCCCCAATTCTAACATTTTTTAAATTTTTGATATTTTTACCTACATCTAATTTGATATTTGAATCTTTTGATTTGAGACTTGCAAGTTTTAAATACCATTCAAATCTATGATATCATACTTATGGCTGGTTTTGTACATTTCAATTATTTGATATTCGCATATGGATTATGAACTTCATACACGAAACCGCGTTTAAATATTTGTTGATTTGTTATATTGTTATGTTTGACTTTTGGTTTATATGGAATTTTGTGGATATTTTATTAATTATGTTCCTTCACTCTGATTTATAGATATAATGATTTCATTATATATATATATATATATATTGACATTCGTTAAGTATTTAACTCATGATTATACTGTTTCTAACCCTTTTAGATTAGAGGATTATGGATTACTTGTAAGGAGCTCGGATGATCATGCTTATAGAGATTTTTGTTATATTTTGTAGTTATTAGATTTGTAATTGGGTTTATATTTTTATTTTGTTGTATTTTTGGCAAGAAGATTATGTAAAAACTGATATTACATGATTTGAATTATTTCGATATTTGGATTATGGCACTTTTTGGTTTATGCAGGATTGATAGTGCAATTCTTTGATGTTCAAATTGTCATTTTTTTTTACAGATTATTAGAGCAAGTTGTGACCAATATTTGATATCCCAACAGGTAATTCAAGAAGATCTTGTGATATTCGATATCATTATTATTATCAGTAATTCAAAGTTGTTAGATCCAACCCAATATTGAGTATTATGTTTGGATACTCCTTTTTGGTTAGGGATTGCTTTTGTGGATTTATGATTATTATCTTTAATTAATACCTACTTTTGGTCTAAGTTTGTGACAAATTCATTTGACATATACTTTCAATATTTAAGCTACCTTAGACACCATTCATTCAACAATGTTTATGGGTATCATCATTCCTTAACATATTTATCTTTGAGAATGACTTTACTCATCCATCTTAACATTCATTCTTATATCTGCAATACTTACTTTTTGTTCAAATTGTAAAAATCATATGAAAAATGGTTAATTAGGAAGAAAGAGATATGGTAAGAATAATTTTAAATCATTTTATCACTTCGCTCCAAATTTTCCAAAGTGTGCCCCTTCTTTTTTTTCCTCAAACTATAAATAATTCTCCTTCCCTAATATGTGATTCATTTAACATATATTTTAAGTATCCGAATCACTTTAGACGTCATTTATTCACCAACTTTTTTAGATATTATTATTCATTATTTTATCAATCTTTGACCTTTTCTTCACTTACTCGAAAACTTACTTTTCTTGCATTTATCTTTTTTAATAGAAATCATACCAACAAAAGGCTAAATTATCATACTAAGATGAGGCTGAATTAGGAAAGATAGATACAACTCCGGAGTTTTTACCTCCTGGGCCAATTTACTAAACGCTTGCAGGTATTGCTCGGCAACCTTTAGACTTGCTGCCTGCAAATCCCATGATAATTAAACTTGGTCAAAGATTGCCAAAACCAAACTTTCAGCATGAGAATTACAGTGAAATCTGCGCAGCAATCACCTCTTTGCCCCCGTGTCCTTGAAGGGCTGCTGCGAGCGCCCTGATTGCCTCTGAAGTTGCAGCAGCTTTAGCACGAATCCCGTTAGCTTCTCCTGTAATACTCGATGCAAGGGTCAAAATGGGGATTACGAAAAGACAACGTGACAGTAGAATTATCACTGTGTGTAACGTAATGATCATGGGTTTCTAAGTCAAGGAAACGGCCATTTATATAATGCAAACAAGACCGTGTATAATAGATCTAAAAGTGATCCGATCCTTCTTTAGACCCCACGCAGCGAAGACATTAGCTTTGCTCGGAAAATAATGGCTTACCTAGGGCTCTGTTGGTCTGATCCATCTTTGCAGCTTCTGAAGCTAAGATGACAGCTTGCCTTTCAGCTTCTGAAGCTAATATGGTAGCTTGTCTTTTCCCTATTTTTACAACACATTGTATGAATATTCATTCCAAGTTCCTTCCACAAGCGACAAGTTGAGAAATGCATATTTTTAGCAAAGTTCAGCATTCAAAAGAGAAAGTACAGCAAGAAACCGATTATTGTGGCATGCCCTTTAACTAGTAACTTGGCCTTATTTTAGGAAGGTGCTCCACGGCTGCAGATAACTGAAAAGTGTTCTCCGGTCTCTCCAAATATTGCAGAAAGATAATTTATTCAGATTCAAAACTCAAGCAATAATAAATCAGCCCAAAAAACACCTCCCAAGCTGTTCACATTCTTCTTCATTGAACAATCCAGAAAATCGTCAAGACAGATTGTTTCAGAACTGCAACCCTGCAGCAATCACTAGGCCCTCTATAACTAATAAAAGCAAAAACTCACAGATCTTGGATGTGAAAACCAAGGCTCCATGATAAATGCAAACTCATAATAGAGGAGTTCTTCTTCACTATTTCATCATTGCTACCTCTCTTTTCTTTTGGTGATATGATATGTTGCAACTCTCCGGCGTATAGAATAAAATATTGATTGATATGTAAAATATCCTCCGACATCTATCAACTATGACAAAGCTGTTATAACAAAATTGTCATAATTGCTACTGACTATACATAGGCCGATATATCCGATACCAATATATTAGCCGATATATCCGATCCCAATATATTAGCCGATATTTACCTATGAAGTTACAATTTGCACAAAAAAAAAAAAAAAAAAAATTGTGTAAGATACTCCAATACTAATACATATCACCTGATATGGCAAATGCTAATACGGCCCCAACTGATACTAATATTGATAACTTCATCCACGCTCCAATGTAATAATAAGCTATTGACAAAATGCACCATCTCTAATTCTCTACAAAACTGAGAAGAAAATGGCCATTTGGGACATTTTTCCTCACCTTCAGAAGCCCTATGACTTCCAAAATTGCAAATTCATTCCATGGAAGCAAAACAAGCATGACGTCAAGAGTAAACCCTAGTTAACAGTGCAAATATCCAGTAACCATAGCCATCAATACTTATTTATGCAGAAGTCAAAAGAAAGAAAGAGGAATGAAAAGGTGTGTCTTCTCCTTAGCATTCTTTCCAAAACAGATCCTATTGTGAATTAATGTTCTGCTTCAACTCTTTAGAAAGAATACATTAAGAAGTACACATTAACCTTCACCTTGCCTCCATTTTTTACAATGTATCCCAAGTGAAAAGGGCAACTTTTGAGAAGAGCTTTGATCATCCAAATAGTTGTCCAAGGGATTCTATCTTCCAAGCTGAAATGCTTGTACAAGAAAAACAGGATTTAGTCACGAAGAACCCTTGTTTGAGTAAGCTCCTCTCCCAATTCTACTCTCCCTTGCCAAGGAAAATCAAAGCATTAGAAAGAAACCCTCGCCTCCCATTTTGAATATCCACTAATTATTCCTATTTGACCCGACACTAATCATACCCTGTAACAGGTAGCATTGCCTTCCACAAATTGCAATCTCTCCAGCCAGGGAAATAAATAGCCAATTAGTGTTCATGGAAAGCCTATGTAGCATTGGCAGTTCTCCCAGGCTAATGTGTCGACATGTGTCAATATATTTTATTATTTTTCTTCTTAACTCCGGCATGCTTTCGACAAGTTGGGCTATTTTATAATTTTTAAAGAAAATTAGGGTTATTTTGATTATTAGAAATAATTTGAAATGCAGGCCCACGTCTTCTTTTTCTTTAATATGTGAGGCATGTTAGAACATAACTCATTTATATTCACTTGCATACCAATTCTTTCTCTGAATGTTTTCAAGATGAATCAAGAAATATGTATTTTATTGATTATTTACAATAAAGTTCTCCATTACGTGTGTCCTCCTTTCACAAAAAAACTTTTCAGCCAGTTGGCATTTGTCGCATCCATGTCTAGTATCAATATCCATGCTTTTTAGAAGGCAGCTCACCTCACCAAAGATAAAGGAAGTGAGAACCAAAGTTTATGCAACTGAAGAGCTCCCATACTCTACGGATAACACACACTGTAAATGCATCATTGAAGGCATCCCCAACAATCCTACCTGATTTAATGCAAGAACTTCCATGTCTAATAGAAAGAGAGTGGAGAAAATGCACTGCCTTACCAAGACCCCTAGATGGAAGAAAAAGTTTGTAGGACATCCAATGATGCAGAGAAAAAAGAGATACAGATTGAGATATATAAATCAACTTCCCTCAGAGCACCAAATATCATCCTTCCATCATAATAAGACACAAACCATCTAACATGATCAAAAGCTGTGAAGGCCCTCTCACATTTTAGAATCCCCGTGAACCTAATGGTCAAGATTAAAAGTTAGGCTGATGAATGATAAAAATTAAATAATCATTTAAATCATTTGATAAAATATCCACCATTCATCTACCCAACTTCTAATACTAACCGTTGTGTTCACAAGGAGCCTAAAACACGGAGGACCAATATAGCACCCAAAATGGTCACAAGCAATCTCTAGTCTGCAAAGGATACCTGCTTAGCAGTTTTAATCTCGCATCTATTCATCGATTTACAACCAGATCCCCTTCCCTCCATAAAAGCAATGTGGTGACAAAGCACATTTATACCACCATTTTTCCAACAATTAGAAATAACTTAACCCACTAAACTTATGGACACATCAAACAATGCTAGCAGAAGTCTAGAATGTTTCTATCATCAATCGTTCTCAGAATTAAGGCAATGTTGAAATAATTCATGAAGACATCTTCCTCTCGTGCATAACTCAACCTCACAGATTCCTATTGACCAAAACTTTAACAAAGCACTGTAAGCAATCAAACATAATCCATTGTGTTTCTACTTTCCTTTCCCTAATATTTCCCCTTCCCACTATGCTTCAAACATTTCAACCAAACATTTAAGTTGCAAATCCTCTCCATGGAGCACAAAGGAATGCCACCTGATATAGTTCTAGTAATAGTTGCAAATATCCAACCGCATCCGATTTCCTCCAATGTGAATCCATCCTACTTTTTTCCAGGAATTTTTGCAATCTTTTTGAATATTGGCGACATTGAGCGTGCTTCTCACTCCAAAAGCCAAAAATCCCTCAAATTTCTTTTCCATGCAATCTCCTATATGACATCATCTTAATTATTAAATAATCCCACCAAGGTTACCTCCTTTCTTCATAGCCATCCAAAATTACATGGTCTATTTCTCTTGAGGAGCCCTAATTTACCATAGAAACGGATTCTTCAAGCAAAAACTCCCCCTATTGGCTTCTTGCCCACTTCCTGAGCTCATATTTTAAGAAAAAGTTTCAATTTTGAACTTCACAGCATAAGAATCTTCCAAGTTCTTCCTCAGTCTCACCCATCACATATACAATCACTGAATCTTATAAAGGCAAAGTGGAAGATGATCAAATGTAGGTCAAGGAAGAAGCCTATGCACCAGCCCCAATAACTTATAATTCTTTTCTATGGGCGAAATCTATGCAATCTACAGAAGGCTAGATACTCTCACTCCTTATCATCTAATGAGTTTGTCACTTAAAGGTTCATAGCCAACACAGTACAGAGTTGGGGATCAATGTCATAGTGGTATATAAGCCAACAAATGATCTTCCATCTGTAATTCAAACCTATAAAGGGAGCATTTGTTACTGATTTTGAAAAGTTGTTTTGGAAAAAGCTCAAATTTGCACCTTCTTTCGAAAGCTCTTTTTGCTCCTAAAATGTTCTGAATTGAAACGTATTAAAAAGATAAAAAACAACTTCAATAAGCTGCTTGGTGAAGATTAACCATCTAACTTTTACAGTAGTCTCAAAACATATGCCTAAAAGCTATTAAGTCTATTATAGAACTAAATAAGTTGATGGCTCTCCTGCATAAAGAATTACTAAACTTTAATCTGTTCCTATGAACCGTGAACCCCTCCATCCACAATAGGATGTCAATTCTCCCCCAGACCCAATTTCTCTCTTTCCTTGTGTAAGGTTTGTAAAAATTGTGTATGCCCATAAGAAATCATATTCCAACATTGAAAAACTACAAAAGTACTACATAAACTGCAATTTTAGAACTATCTGATTTCATTATATCTATGGTCCACATGAGAATAAGGCCTTCCAATTTCCTACAAATACACAAATTTTATAGATCAAAGTGCCAAAATGTCGAGCAACCAATTTGGAAATTTGTTCAAATTTAGTATTTTTAAAAAAAAAAAGAGTTTTTGTGCAATAATAAGGTTTCTTCATTGTGGCCTACAGCCACAAGTTCAAACAAAAAAAACCACTCTCTCTGCGGCCCTCCTCAGACATTTTGGAGACACTCTACATTTTGTCGCCTTGAAGTATTTTTTTGCCTTCATTTATTCATATGATGACCTCTATACAATCTACTGAAGATTTTGAGTGTAATGCCTATCAGATCACCCCAATATTCCTACATTTTACATCTTTTCATTCTCTATATACAGCCACTAAGATCCATAAGCACAGGGATCCACTAAACTATTAATTACTAATGCGGGTGATTGTAATATTATCTGTAGTTTATGCACAGATGTTATAATCGAAAGTCATACCAGCCTAACTAGTAACAATAGAGAAGGAAAAACCAACTTATGATAAAGTAGTGATTCAAGCTCCTTGGACAGAAACAGGATTTATGGCAAATCCAAGCTAAGGTCTTATTGCATTTATGCAAATCTGAAATTGAAAAGATAAGTTATAAAATTTATTTATACTAAGTAGAATTATTAGTAAAAAAACAATTTTACACAATTGACAGTTTGTACTACAAAGCAATTTAAACTGAACCTACAAAATGGCTGGGTAATAGCAAATATACCAATGAATGCTTGTATTACTTAGGATTACTGGCGCACTTGTAAAGAGGACGATGAGAGTAGAGAAGATGTTAGATATAGGGGTAATAGTAATCCCACCAAAGTGGAGAAATACCACAAAACAGCAATCCATGTATATTCAAATCTAAGTTGATGGGAAAATTACACTGAATTAAAGAACCTCTAAAGGTATACAGTAAATCGACAACAAAGAAAGCAGCACATCAACAAAACTAAACTTAGTGGATAAAGTAATGTTAAGATGGATAAAAATTTGAGTGGGGACAAATTGAAAGCTGAAATGCAAGATAAGAAGATTGAGACTCATTTAAGTGGCATGAAAATGGAGAAATAAAAGGGACTTAAGGATCCATTAGTTAGAGAAACCTGATTTGTGTTACTAATGTAAAGATGTTATTGTCGTTCTCTTTTTCCTTTTTTTTTTGGAGGGAGGGAGGACAGGATAAGTGTTAAGATTGTACCATTGATTGACTCAAAAAAGACAAAGGAAGCTAAATAGAACACTCCTGATATGTGACAACATGGTGATTAAAAGCATCCTTATACAACAATTACTCAATATCAAATGGAAGTTGAGGTAAAAATAATAAATTAGTAACCTTCAGCCTCGAGTATAACAGCTCTTTTCTTCCTTTCTGCTTCAGCTTGCATCTCCATAGTATCTCTAACCCCCCGAGGAGGAGTGATATCCCCTATAAAATTAAAAGGGGACACAATAGATAACTACAATGAAAAGTAGATTGGAAGAAACAAAAATTGATTAAAAAATCATTACGTACTTATTTCATAACGAAGACACATGAGACCCCAATTCATAGCAGCCTCGTTGATGGACTCCTAAAACAACTTCAATTAAAGTTAATGAGCATCAAATGGCACAACTACACAATAAAATCCTACAGGAACCCAATGGTTTTAGAAGAAAAAAAGTGGAGTCAGAGGACAAGGAGAATATTTGGTTAGTTTGGTAAGAGACAATGTCTCTATATATTTTTTCAAATGTGAAAAACTTAAAACTAACTATGATTGCGCTCCATAAACCACATGTGAGCTAAGAAAGCTACAAAGAGAACAATATCTAAGCCTGTTTTGGGGGATCGACATAGTGTGACACACTACAAATTCAAGCTCATCTGAGGCAGTTTAATGTATCGATCATGCTGCCCAGAAAAACAAAAAAAAAGGCATGAAGTGATTACTACTGATATGTAAACAATGAAAAAGATGGAACAATCTTAGTATTTTTGGCTCGTATTACAAGCCCGATTGACATGCACTGCCTCCATCCCACAAAGTCTAGCAGTGGCCTGCAAAGTATTTATAGAAAAATTATCACCACGAGACTGAACAAGAGGTGAGGCTTTGGTAAGTTTAAAAAGGGTGCTTTCACAAGAATAAGAATAGCCTAAATATTTGAAGCATGTATAATTAGAAGTAATATACATGCATTCTTAATGACAATAATATACAAATGAAATGGGATATATAAATAGACCACTTCCTTCTTATAATTATTTAGATAATATGTAGTTGCCAATCAGCAACCGACTTGTGTGTCTCTTCTGTAATAATCAGATGCAATCATGAGATGAAAAGAAATTATTTCATCCTAATATTGCCAGTGATGAATCTAGTTGCATTATTCCCAAACTAGTATCTCTCTAAATCTATCAAGAAAAACCTATTATAGGTATTACAAAACTAGAATTCTTATATAAGTACTGGGAATCTAGTTAAGTTTCTCAACTTGACTTATCTTGTTGTTGAGTCTGCTTACCGTAGAAGGTTTTATGGCATATCCTTGCAGTCTCATCAATTCTTCTCACATATAATTGGTCAACTAATACATTAAACCAACGAAGGTTTCATAAATCATCTACTAGCTCAATCATAATGACTGCCAGGTACTTCTCTGATGCTATAACTATTTCAGTCATTCAATCATGTTCTTCATCCTCCTTTTCTTTCCTTTTCAAATGTCTAGTAACTAAGGTATCTTCTAATATGCCAGCATCAATGAAATGAAATGTTCCTGTCATGACAAAGCTTTAATGATCGCATGAATGATGCAACCACTAAGTGATCCTTGGACTACTTTACATAGTGATAAATTTCATTACAGCCTCTTCTCCTATCAAGGTTCATGAACTATTTTTCAAGTTTAGTGGAACTGAAAATGAATAGTAGTAGAAGAAAATTAAGAATACCTTGCTTTTTACTTGCCCCAACGTCCATACAAAGGATTGCATAATGGCACCATTGAAACTATCATTTCGAGCAGTATCACTGCTGCCTTTTTTACAGCTTTTGTTGTTGCCAAAACTATATGGTAAGATTCGGGAACTAGTCCAACCGAATTATTTGGTCCCACTTGTTATCAATAGGATTAGGGATACTTTCAGTAATAAATATATCAAAGAGTTAGTAACTTACGTAGATCCTTTCTTTCACAGGTACATGCACACACATATAGCCCAAGAAGACAAGTACCTTATTTTTCTTGCGGAAGAGTATGCACTCTATCACTTAAACTACCCACACTCAAGAAAGCTTGTGGAGTTAATATATTATTAATCAAATCCATGTCGAAATACAGAAAAAAGTATTGTGCTTACAGTTGACTACTTACAGTACAACCCTCCTTTATCCAGGCTTGGGACCAGCTAGCGCCAGAGGCGAAATACCAAGGGCAGGCAGAGTTTAATTTAGAATTAATCACAGAAAAATAGAAAACAAGTTGAGAAGACAATCAGGGATTCTAAAGGGAGCCTCAAATGAAACTATATCCAATGAGCGGCAGCAACCAAAGTAACAGATGGGAAAATTATGATAACACAAATAAGTATCATACCACTATATTTGCATTTAACGTGTCTCTCTCCATAAATGTCTTGTCAAGAGTCATTTTTCCAATAGCACTACGCATTGTTGTTTGTGCAAGTTGAATTACTGCAAAAATAGGATCATCCACGCCATAGGAAGCTTTTTTCGGGTCCACAATCTACAATTCGCATTGTTGTGTTAGGTATAGATTCACAAAACCAAATACAATTTTACACGAAGAAATTATGAGAAATAGGACAGGTACCTTAACAAAAAGAACACCGTCTATTTGAAGGCTAACGTTGTCAGTAGTAACTGCTGCCTGATTTGGAATTTGAATGGCTTGTTCTTTCAAGGAATGAATATATGCAATTCGGTCAATAAGCGGCACCAATATGTGAATTCCCGCATCAAGAACTTTATTAAACTTTCCAAATCGCTCAATGACATAGGCTTCTTGTTCAGGGACAATCCGTATACCCCAGTTAATAGCCGTTCTCCTGTCATATCTGTAAGTACCAATCCATGTTTAACGGATTCAGAAAACCAAAAAAGCAAAAACCAACAATCAAATGTAAGGAAATTGTATGCCAAAAAAAAGGCACAGAAGCAAGATATATGCAATAATAACTCAAATACTCATGCTAATGCACATAACACGCAAGCACAATCCGCTGCTAGTTTCTAGCACGACTAAAGGAAGTTATAGATTCTTCCAGAGCAAGCTGTGTTGTTCAATGCATTCTACTCTCCTCCCATTTTCTCAGGCCTAAGCATTTTTCC